>VOPJ01005946.1:6219-18617 GCA_014673585.1 Semibalanus balanoides
ACACACACACACACACACACACACACACACACACACACACACTCTTTAACTCTGCTTAATTTGAGACTTATACTCCAATCGTACCTTCCTCTTACATGTTTAAGTATGTTGTGTGACTTTGGGGTCGCTGCTCTTGATTGTTTCTGCAGACATAATGCGACATGACATGATTCTGACCTTTGACCGGGCTCGTGACCCTTTTAATAAAAATAGTTTGCTTTAGAATCGTATCATTGAGGGCTTTCGATTGCCGCCTCGCACGTCTCGCCACGCCTATTCGTTCGGGAGATAGACAGGTGGGGCATAATGCCCGCTCCCCTTCCTCCCACCCGCGGACGCGTTCGGCTGAATACCTTAGCGGGGTGCAGGATAACCCACGATATGAGTTTGTTTCTCTTCAGTATATGCAACATATTGTTATTTTTATACGCAGGGGGCTCCAAGCAGCGGACTCAGCTTGTCTGCCACATGTGTGGCTTCCGCTTCCGGAATTCACGGATATCCCAGCACTTCAGGCGGCACCATAAGATTCAAGACATGAACAGTTTGAGAGCAGTCAAGGACGACATGCGGAAGTTTTCTGCCAAGATGGCAACGAGGTAATTATAATAAATATTCCAATGGAAAAATGAAGTAGCTGTAACTCGGGGATAACGGGTTAGTCTACCCGTCCATCGATGCCCTTTCGCTCATCGTTATAGCGAGGCTCGCTGCTGTCATGCATCTTGAGTTAAGATTTGCGTTCGGTAGTAACTGCCATCCGAATAATGATCTGATCATGCAAGTTGATTATTTATAGGTTTCACTGATTCCATGTATACGGACGTGTATTGTGTGATGTCTCGTCCCTGATTCCTGCTCTCTGTCGTAACCGGACGCCATGCCCGGATGGTCGGCACAGATGGGCCGGCGTGCGGGATAAACTCGCCAAGCCCGACGGCCGACAGTCGTAGTCAGTCGTGCGTAGGTCGTGCAATCATACGATCTCCACCTTTTGTTGTGTGTGCGGATCCTGACCAGCATATAAACTGTTATCTATTACATATATCTAGAGGATATTGTGGATATCAGAATCATGACCATTGCTCGCACAAAGCTGCATCTCGGTTGATCGATGTGGCGGAGCGCGCCGGTCGTTTGCCGCTTGAAGGCAATGCAGGAATGGATTACCTCGCCTGTTGATTTACATAGTTACATCAAGGGTAGTGACACTTCTATGTCGAGTGTATTGGAAAAAGCTGAAAACGGAATCAGTCGGCTGTTCATTTGTTTTGACTTGTACGCCTGGGACAAGCAGGAGAGCATTTTCACCGTTTCCTGTTGGTCAAACAGTGCTATAAAAAGCAAACTAGGTGCAATACTTTTGTATGGTGCTCTTTGTTCTTTCGGCGACGAGCGAGTTTTTCGACCGTATAAAGTCATGTCAAAACATGTCATTACAAATTATCGGGAACCTCTCAGGAAGTAGTAAAATTGTATTTTTAATTAACGCTTTTCTAGCGCTGAGACTGAAAATGTGCTTTTTTGTTAGCTTTCTGACAGGTGCTGTTTTTATTTTTTGGTAATTTTCAGTATTGGGTCATTATAAGACCAAACTGTAATCTGCCGCTCCACCCACGGAAAGCATAGACATTTTAAACCAAGCATCAGTAAAACCAGTTGTGCTATCAGTTTGCTCTTCACGTCAATAAAATTTAATTAATTGCTTCATGTGCATACCACAAATACACTAGAAATAAGAGAAGTTTATTGTTGGACACTTTTTGAATAACCCTGCACGAGCCTGATGGCGTCAATAGAAGAGACCCCAAATCACAAACAAGTCTAGACGGTGGACATTTGGCACGGGTGTCTCCGAAGTGCTTATAACTATCTGTAGGAATGAAACGTGATTAATGTGTTTCAGAAAAACTAAGCTTCCGGAGAAGCTAACGTGTGACAAGTGTGGGGCGCGTGTGCGTCATCTTCAGCTCCATCTGAAGCGCAACCACAAGATCGCCGACCGCGCCGCCAGAAAGGTGCTCAAGGAGGCAGCGTTTGCGCTCGAGCTCGTAAGTATGAACATGCCACTGTTTTGCAGACGACTGATTATGAATAAGTATCGCAGAAAAAAAAAGATACCCATCACCGGCGTGTCTGTAAGAGGGAGGGTTGTGTGCCGGCTCGGTGCTCGATGTCTGTCTCCCTGTGTCTGTGAGAAGGAGGAGGGTTGTGTGCCGGCTCGGTGCTCGATGTCTGTCTCCCCTGTGTCTGAGAGGGGGAGGGTTGTTGTGGCCAGGCTCGGTGCTTGATGTCTGTCCCCCTGTGTCTGTGAGGGAAGTGAGGGTTGTGTGCCGGCTCGGTGCTCGATGTCTGTCTCCCCTGTGTCTGAGAGAAAGAGTTTTGTGCCAGCTCGGTGCTTGATGTCTGTGTGTCTGTGAGGGAGGGTTGGGTGGTGGCTGGGTGCTCGTTGTCTGTTTCCCTGTGTCTTTGAGTAGTAGTTTTGAAGATCAGAGGGAGGTTATAAATAGCCCCCCCCCCAGTAAGTCACGTTACAGAATATACTCCAGTAACTTACGGGTTAAGCATGAACAAGCGACTAAGTGATGAGCTTGGCGAACAATTTGCTTCTAATTTAACGGGTAGATAAATTTGTGTATTGCGCTCAGGGGCGTAGCCAGCATTTTTCGAGACAGGTGCATCCGGTCGGGGGGCCCCGTCACAAGGGGGCCCAGTCCCATAATATCCGACAAATTGCGATACCTCAATACATATCCAGTCTCAGCCAAGCGGAGAGCCCATTCCGGCCTGAGAGGGCACTCGAAAGGGTTCTTCCTCTTTATTTTAGGGCTCTCTGATAGACTAGCTTGGTCCTTGTATTGTGTGCAGACTTGTGATTGATTCAAATTTTAATGAATGACTCAATCATGATTCACGTCAAACATGAATGATTTAATCATGATTCAATCACTAAACATTGGCACTGGTGAATCGATTCACAGTGACTCACAGGCTTACGTGAATAAGACATGAATGATTCATTCAATGAATGATTCAATCAAAATTATTCGCAATACTTAGGTGCAAATAACAGTGCATATATATTCGGAATGAGGGTGTTTATAGACCAAATGAAGGTGCTGAAAGTGATCTTGACCTGTGTTTACTCAGTTTGATTCCCTATTATTAGACTGGGCTATCCTTTGTATAGTTTCTGCTGTCCCCCCAAAAAAGAATGATTAATTGTGCTATGAATGATTCAATCACCCTATTTTATTTGTATAAATGATTCAATTAATGATTCATTGAATCATTCATAAGGATGTGAATCGATTCATGAATGATTCACGTTAAATAAGAATGATTCAATCAAAAAGAATTATTCAATCAGAATCAATCACAAGTCTAATTGTGTGAGAGGGCTTTGGATCCGCTCAATGGCGTAGTCAGGATTCGGCCAAGGGGGGTCGCGACTTGATTATTGGGCCCTTTGGCGCTGAGAGGGGTCTTAAACGGAGATTAATTAAGGGCCCTACAAACGAACAATTGTAATAGTCGCTGGTTAGTGCCTAGTTTACGGTAGTTAGACGAACTATTAGTGACTGTTTTTTTCGAAATAAAACTATTTTTAGGCAACGATACGGTTGCGCAGTGAAACAGCTTTTACAGGCCATATTTCACCAGTGCGACCGTGTCGTACTACACGCGGTTAGTGCCGGAACTTTTGACGCCTTCCCGGCACCGCACCCAATATTGGTAGAAAAATTGGTGACGTTCGACAATAATTTTTGAACGACCGGCTTCTATCTATATTCATTACAAAGCTAATATGGAGAGCGCGCTTTAACTTTGCAGTGTCGCCACCTAACTGGAGCTATTACCTACTGCAAATGGGTTCAGGACGACCAGCTTTTAGTAACCATTCAAACCGGTATTGGCAGTCCGTATGTTTTGGGGTGCATCCCGGAATACAGTGCGTGGTGACGGCTGACCCGAGGTTCCGAGGGTCATGGAACACAGAACGGACCACTGTCATGCACGTAACGTGTGTGTTAGGGTGACATTTTTTTCTCTCGAAGCCTTGCATTTGTATTGGGACGTCCCCGTAAAACGTGATGATACTAACAAAACATCACCTATACAATTATTTTGAAAAATAGTAATATTTAGAGGTAGAGGCTTTCAAGATAACACGTTCCCTCCATTAGCCCGCCAACGACTGGGAGTCGCTTAGCATCCCCCCGATTAGTTTGCGTAATAACTCACCAACCAACAGAGCTATCAACGTTAAACTTCGGGTACCTTCTTCTACATTGATTTTAAGTCTTCTGTGAAACAAAACAACAATTTCTTTGAGCAAATTCTGAGTTGTAGCAAATTAAATGACACCACTACATGCGAGTTTTACACCAAAATCAGCTAAGCGTTAACAGACCGTATACATGCCATATTTTGAGCAAAATGCAATCAAAAAACGACAAAAGAGAGGAAATAGCAGGGGATGCAAAATTACTATCTCTGATGTGTAAAAAAATGTTTCCATGATTTTTTTAGGGAGGAGATGACCACATTTTTTCAAAGATATTAAAACCGTTACATACATGAGAAAACCTCTTATGTCCCATATGAGGTTTTCTATCATACCAAATTCGTAAAATATATAATCTTTTTTGACTGACTTATGACATATTAAGTGTGAGTAAATATGACGTAATGATTTATCTTTACTTTATATGCCATAATTCAGTCAAAATGATGCTATCATTTTGAAATTGGGTGTGGTATTTGTCGAAATGAGGTTCCCTCCCTCAGACATATTCCGTTTTTTAATATCTTATAAAAATAGTGTTATTTTTCTCCTGAAATCGTTCTAGTTATTTTGGGGGGTCGAAAAGCATTATTTTCGAAAATCCGAGACAGACATGCTGTAGCCCTTGCAACTGCCATCTTTTAAACATTTTGGATTGCATTTTTATTAAAATACAGCATTTGCACGGGCTGTTAACGTTTAACTGATTTTGGTGTAAAACTCGTGTGTAGTGACGTCACCAAATTCGCAAAACTTAACTTTTTCGACGAAATTGCTTTATTGTTTCACAGAAGATATAAAATATATATAGAAGAGAGCAAACGAAGATTAACGTTTAAAGCTGTTTGTTAAGGGCCCTCAAATTCGCAAATTCATCGCATTCTACGCAAATTCATCAGGTGACGTTAAACGCCCCCCAGCCAATGGCGGGCTAATGGAGGGACCGTGTATTCTTGGAAGCCATTGCGCTACCTCTAAATATTAATATTTTACAAATAATTTTACTCGTGATATTTGTGTTAGTAGCATCACATATTTCGGGGGCGTCCCAATATAAATTCCGAACTTTAAAAATTGTCACCCTAGTGTCTTTGTTGCGTGTACTTCAAAGAAGCCTGTGAAACGCCCCCAGCTGGGGCTGTGTCCCCGGGTAGGAACGCATATATCTTTCATAATTAGTTATAGTAACGAGTAATTACATCAAAGTTGTCTAAATGTATTTATTACGTTTAATTAATTAATCATGTAAATGACGCATGTTTCTTAGGTCCAAAACATACGTTTATCGCTTATGCTCAGGGGGCGTCGCCAAGAATTTTTTAACTGGAGGGGAGGGTCGGCCTGAAAATGACAGAAAAAAATAACCCTCATTTCCCTATGCCATATTAAAGCCTTTGCAAATTTGCAATATGTATATCCATGTAGGTGCTTTCAAAAATTAATCGCCGCCAAGCGGTGCGATTTTTTCAGTTTGCCTACTTAAGACGAAGAAATATAGGACATGGGTCTTGATAGAGAATAGGGGCTAGCAACCCGCAGCCTTTGAGGGAGGCCCTTATCCAGCCTCAAGGGGGCTACGAGACCTTGGAAGTGGCCCCTTGGCCGCTTGAAGGGCAACTCAGCCACCTTGAGTTGGCATACGGCCGGCTTGAAGGGCCTCTGCAGCTTGAGGGGGCCCTCAGAAGGCTTGCTGGGGCCTTGGCCAACTCGAGGATGTCTTTTGGCCAGCTTAGGGGCCCTAGGACAGCTCAGGGGGCCTGGCTGGTCCTACAGGCCTTTTCCAGAACCTGAATAGTACCGTAGTACCTGATCTGGCGGAAGCTCTTAGCTGGTCTGAGTGGTCTGCAAAGGTCCCAGAGGGGCCCTCGGGGGGTCAGTTTTCTCTAGGGGCCCCGAAGTTCCAAATGGGTCATAGGGACCCCCTTGCTACCCTCCTGGACTCGCTTTTCTCATGGATTTTACAACAATAAAATGACGACCGCCAGCCGTGTGTTTGCAGCCGGACAGGGGGCCCGGCGAAATCTCTCGGGTGCAGGAGCACCATTTGCACCCCCTGGCTACGCCTCTGATTGCGCTCTTCGGGTTGGCCTTCATTTCCTTCATGTCAGGGAAAACCGAATTTAGGCTGATATGGAATTGAACATTCAAAAATGTCAGCTTAAGTCATGTCAGCGTAAATTGAACACTGTTCATTCGTGTCAGCGTAAGCCCAAAAAACGGTATGTAAGGCTCTGAAAGCGGAAGGTCTTGCGGATATTTTGGCTCCAATATTATTGACATTGATTTACCTGCCCTGGTTTACCATTTGACACTATGATGCTTAGTTCTCGAGATCTCGGGGGCAATTCCCCCAACACACACACACACACACACACACACACACACACACACACGCACGCACGCACGCACGCACGCACACACGCACTCACGCACACACGCACACACGCACACGCGCACACGCACATACGCACACACGCACACACGCACACACGCACACACGCACACGCACATGGCCCACCACACACACACACACACACACACAACACACACACACACACACACACACACACACACACACCCACCTCGCCCCAAGATCTCGAAAATTAACAATTGTAGCGAAAAGCGGAAACGAATTCACGGACTCCTGGTCACTTTTGTTTCAATCCGCGAGTTTTCCAGATCATGCCGGACGTTAAAGAGCACTCCTCTGACACATGATCACTTCACAGCGCCATGGAGGGCTGTACGCCCCGGCCCGCCACCGCAGAGGCCGGAGTCTGTCACTGAGTCTGGCCGTTCTGGCGCATTGCAACGTGTGGCTGCTAAAGATAAACTTGAAGAATGTCGGTTTGGGCCAAATTCCGTGCATTACTGGTCATTTTCAGCTCATAATACCCAATACTATCAAGTTTCAGGAAACCTGGCAAGGTCGACTATTATTGTTGATGTCTCATCATTTTCACACTAAAAATACGCAAAATTTGTGTGTTGCAGGATGACGAGTTGATGGAGACATCGGACCACGAAGACAACGGAGGAGAGAAGGGAGAAGATCTGGTCAGCAAGTATCTGGAGAGTAAGAGCGGTTGGCGCCGAAAACCAGTAACAGCGGAGCGACAAGCTCGGATGCTAAAGACCATCTTCGGGAAGGTGAAGGCGGCGAACGGCGAGTCACGACCTGACGTCATACTTCGGAAGTGTGGCGACGATCTGGAGGCGGTGATCCGCGTGGACCTGCCCGAGCACACCGCGTTAGTGAAGTCGAACGTGATTGCTCTCCTGGAGTTCTCCCGATTCTTAAGCGCTCGGCAGCCAGAGCACTGCGCCGAGTGGGTGGCTAGCATTGGGAGGCTAGAAATGTGGAAGCGCGACGCGTCGTCGCTCGACCTCCACCGTGTCGCCCAGGTGCAGGATAGGATGGGCGAGGACGGATACCTCCCAACAAAAGAAGAGCTTCGCATGCACGCACGCGTACCATGAACGAACTGTCGAAGTGACGAAGGAAGCCCCAAAAGTAGGGCGGATGCAGTGAAGGTGAGGCGACTGCTCACGGTATCTATTCTGTGTGACAACTTCCAGCGGTCTGGGGCGATAACAAACGCAACTCTTGGAGAGTATCATCAGATGAAAGGTGGCATCCTCCGGGTGTCGGAGCATAAGTCGAGGGCCTCATATGGGTCCCTAAACCTGGTGGCCTTAGATCAACAGGAGTACCTGGACATCTACGTAGACAAGTTTCGTTTGTTTCTTGTCAAAGGACGTACAGACGACAAGCTGTTTCCGTCTTCAAAGGTATCTGCGGATGTGGCAGCCGCCTGCACAATGTTCGGGCTGAGGTCATTCAACCCCACGCTGATGCGAAAGGCGATGGGGTCCGCAGCCTACAGCTCCGTCAGCGAAAATCAGCGCAAAAAAATCGCGAACCACATGACTCACCGGCCTGAGACGGCATACAAAGCCTACTCAGCAAAGAACCGCAGAAGCGATGCGCTCGAGAGCGTTTCTGTCATGAATGGTCTGATGTATGGGGAGGGAACCGGCAGTGAAGCAGCACATGCAGAGGGGTGCGGTGAAGCGAACTGGGAAGAAAGCACGGTTCCCAGCTCTGCTGGAGCGCTGCGGCAGAGACCCGAGCCATTTTCCTCTGAACAGGTGGCTGTTCTACAAAAGGAAGCCCGACGCCTAGCAGATGCAGGCAAGTTTGTCGCAATGGCACACGTTCTGCAGATAATGGCTCGTTCCAAGCCGATGTTCGACTGCCGGGCTCCCAAAACAGTCGAGGGTAAGCTGAGAGATATGCTGGCAGAGGCACAGGTTTATGACCACTGGTCTCCACCGAAGAGGCGCCGAACGCGGCTCCGGCTTTAGCTCCTGAATACGGTAAAACGGTGGGGCTGGATGGCAACGTCGCTGGTGAGCGATGAACTGTTGTTTACTTATGTTGTTCGCATTGAACTTACGTCGAATGCACTTTTTTCCTGTTTCTGTCGCTTCTGAGCGTCGAGCGTCGACCTCGTTTCTTCCCCGCGAAGTCCGACGAACGTTTGTTCCCAAGTGCTTGCCTTCTCCTTCTCCCGTTGCGACACGCCGAGCAGTTTGCACCTTGTGAGCCTGTGAATACCATGCGAGTATGTGCATAATACATTTCGTTATGAACCAAGACTCCCTAGTGTAATACTTGTTCCTCATTCTTACCAGAGCGTGATGGTTTGCCAGTTTGGTGGAATAGGATTAAGCGAATCGTCTAGCGGGAGTGAACCGTAGCTCCCGATTGTTTACAGTGCTATAGCTAAGCGCAATGATAGCCTGAATTAGACACAACATTTGCTATGTAACGTAACATGTTTCACACTTTTATATCCCATGCAACTTATCGTTATTTGCAATTTGGTAGACCCTTGCAAAAATCGCAAATAAGGAAATTACCCATTTTGCGACCGGGTCCATCGCAATTGACACCACCATTATAATTTCACCAACAGAAGCAGATAAATAAGATGTTACATTTCTATACAACGATGAGTCCGCAACGAAACAAGGTAGCATCCAAGTGACTCAACTTAATGGAGATTGCAATATATATATATATATAATTATATATATTAAACTTTCAAGATATTGACCGCTTCATCGGAAAAACCCATTTAGCATCAACTGCTATATTGCAAACACAATGAACTCATGACTATCCCGGTCCGCTAAAAGGAACACAGAATCAACAGGTTCTCTGATAGAAATGTAGGTGCGACCACGTTTCAGGTCGCTAAATAATGAATCAGTTGCTGGTTTAGTGTTTAATTTGAAACATACCGTAAATAATATGTCCATGAATGTTACATTTTTAGTCAATATGCCTTTTTCCATATCATGCAACACAACAAATTGGTAAGAACAAGCAGTGATGCACACGTTTACATAAGAAACTGTACCTGTTTTGTTGGACTCACTTATCCCGCGCTTGACCGGGGTCTACGAACGCATGACCGGAAGGGGCAATATTGTCCCCTGTTATCTCCGGAACAATGATAGTAGCGAGAACGCGGCAAGGACGGCGTTTCTAAGATTCTCTGCATCGAGACGCTCTAAAGCATACTTTAAATTTGAACAAGTCGCATATTAAGGTTCAAGGTCAGGTCAAGGTCAAAATCGAGACATTGAGTTCATGGGACCATGCTTTCCATCCAGGCCTTTAATTACAACCATATACCCAAATGCCCCACAAATAGAACACATCCCGAATGAGCAAAATGAGATTTTTTGCAAAAGTTCTAAGTTCAAGATAACAAAAGTCACTATCTGAAAACATTATTTTGTGAAGTCATGCGACACATGCTGTAATGAGGCTGTTTATACCTATAAATCGATAGTGATAATCAAGGTACCATCAGAGCACCATTTAAAGGAAGTAAGTGTGAAGCTGTAGGTCAAGCTGAGATCAAAATTCAGGCAATTGAGGTCAAATGTTTTATATTGATAAATATTAAACAATAAAGCATGTTTTTTGGACCAGTTTTCATCTTCAAAAATTGACATTGCTGCACATATTATTATCTTTTTTTGTCAAAATGAAGCCCACAAACAACGCAATTTCAAAATATGACGTCATCAGTTACCATTCTTGGGCTTTCTTAGTTAAAATTGTGCTCTTTATTTGAAACTTTGCTTTTATATTGTTGTAACACTTTTCTCTCACATAAATATCTAGTTTTTTATATTTTCGCAAACAAAAATCATAATGTCAAAATTTTGAGATTTTTTTTTTGTTTTAGAACATTTATATATCTGTCTGATTTTGATTATTTCCAGTTTATATTTTAATTGCTCCCTTTTTACATCTTTCCAAAGTTTTGTGATTTTATTGCTAAATTCGAGCATAACTCGTTGTGCTTGAAAGGCTATCACTATGTCAAAAATGGAGATAATTTTTTGAAATTTGGTTTATTTGTTGCTTGAACACAACTCTTCCACTTATATTCCGTTTTTTTATGTAACACCAAAAGCAAAAAAAAACAAGTATTTTTGTTTAAAATCATTTTTTGAAATTTTGAAATTGCAGTTTTATACTACATGCAATTTAGTATCTTTTGGTATCTTGGGGTTTAGCCTATCATAAAACGTAACCATTTTATAGCTATTTGAAACTTCAGTGATTTTGCCGCTAAATTCAAGAAACGTGACGTCACAAAGCAGTGTATATCTAACCCCCAAAAATGTAAAACATTTCCAAATTTTTCCAACCGATTTAAAGTTTGATATGCAGAAGTACTGCAATTTCAGGTTGATACCTTAAGGTTTGTGAGGTTAGTCGCGAATTAAACGGCGAAGGGGCGCAAAATTGCCCCCGGTCAACGCGGGTTTAACGTTCCTCTAGAAATATAAAGCCGGTTACGTTTAATTTCTTAAAACATATGCAGATCATTTATACAGATTCTTTGGTCAGTTTTCTAAAACAGAGGGGGCTCGCAAATCGGGAGGGATCGTTAATAGGATGCTTTCCCCTACTGTTTTGAAGAACAAGAAGTATACCTACTTTTTATCACGATTACAGACAGATGAGTGCGAACATCGATTTAAAATTGGCCTAACCTTATAAATCAAAAGCAGCCGTAAAAGCTTCTTAAACAAGCAAGTTGCTCACAGGACGAAGCCATTGATATTTGGTTTTGAGGTCATTAACCAATTGGTGGCCTCTAAGGTCAAGTCAGTGACCCGAAATCATGAAATCACGTACTATATGCGAACCGGGTATATATCAAGCTAAAGCTGTGTCTTAGGTCATCTGATACCAATGACCTCGATTGAATGTAGCAAATAATAATCTCTTTTGAACCCAGATTTGTGTAAAATGGAAAAGTGCTGTGGTGCTGAGATAACAATACAACACGCCAAGAAGTGGGATGTGTGGCAAAAAATTGTCGCTACGCCAAATAGTTTCGACACATCAACGTACTAAAGCTGTCAACTGCACAAGCTGGTCATGATCGGCTGCCTATATCTATGAATTTATAGGTATAAAAGTGTAAGTCTCTGCGTTTTCCGTTTCGTCGGATGCCCTGCGCATGTAGGTCACGCTAAAGCGCATCATTACAAATGTCTTATTAGAGCGCACTGCAACTGACGCAGATGAACCAAAATTGCGATTTATTCCTTAGATCTCTGGATGTAAAAGTATTTTGACTTTCAGAGATTTGGTGACTTGGTGTCAACCATAGCGCAAAATTGCAATAAAAGCTTATGTAAGTGACGCAGCTGGGACTATTTTTGAACGCGGTTGTACATTTAATGGCGATTGTGCACTCGATATCATATTAAAGAGGCAAACCAGGGTGCAATAATGTGCGTATTTCCGATGTTGAGTTTTGGCGCATTGCGTCATATTCCACTACAAGCTTCCGACAATGCCGATTAGAGCGCAGTCATTCGATGATTGCGCGCTGTCGACGAACCTGTTTCCATTTAAAGCTTGATTTTGATTGAATATAATGTAATATACCATATTTTTGGTATCAAAATGATTTCTTGCACGTTCTATCACCTGCAACCAGTTTATATTGGGTTTTAGACTTGATAAAAAAAAATATGTTCGCATGTTTTCAAGTTCTAATGTCAT
>VOPJ01005946.1:18628-51889 GCA_014673585.1 Semibalanus balanoides
CCAGTGGAGGTGCTGACAGTACCCCAGCCCAGCCAGTGGAGGTGCTGACAGTACCCCAGCCCCGCCAGTGGAGGTGCTGACAGTACCCCAGCCCAGCCAGTGGAGGTGCTGACAGTACCCCAGCCCAGCCAGTGGAGGTGCTGACTGTACTCCAGCCCAGCCAGTGGAGGTGCTGATTGTACAGCCTCGCTCATTTGTCATCACATACTGGCGGCAGACAGGACAGGACAATGGACGGTCGAGTCGTGCCATGGACGATCGAGCTTCTGATGATCGACAGACGAGCAGGCACACCGTCACACGGGCAAGGCGAGGAGGGGCGGGTGTACACTGTTACAGGCACACCGTTACAGACGGGCCGAGGAGGGGCGGGTACAGGATACCCGTCACCACGGCAGGGCCGAGGTGAGGGCGGGTGCTTACCACCGTCACCACGGCGCATCAGGCGAGAGAGGGTGGGTGTACAGGACCACCGTCACACGGCAGGGCCGAGGAGGCGGGTGTACAGGACCCGTTCACACTGGCAGAGCCGAGAGGGCGATGTGTACACTATACAGGCACACCGTCACACGGCAGGGCCGAGGGGGGCGGGTGTTACAGGACACCGTCACACGGCAGAGCCGAGGAGGGCGGGTGTACACTGTACAGGCACACCGTTACACGACAGGGCCGAGGAGGGCGGGTGTACACTATACAGGCACACCGTTCACACGGCAGGAGCCGAGGAGGGCGGGTGTACAGGACACCGTCACACGGCAGGGCCGAGGAGGGCGGGTGTACAGGATACCCGTGACGCTGATCAGTCTGTTGCGACCCGAGCCATCAGCCCATCACTAGAACTCGCATGCGGAGCGGCACCGGCACCGGTCCGCAATTGATACGAGTAGAAAAGAAACGCGACAATGTCACTGTACCGGCACAATTGGGGCGCTGCGTGTCTGGCGAGTTTTATGGCAAACCGGTCCCCGTCGCTCCTGCACAGCCAACGTCTGTCCAATGAAACCATCGCATTGGAACAACGCTCAGCACAGCCACGGATCATATAATTCCCTGATCCGTGGTACAGCTTAACGTTCCATCGGCCCGCGTGCAGCACGAGTCGACCCCCAGCCCTCACATTGTCGACATGACAATAACCCGGTAATGTTGGCCCCGTTTCCGGCCTGCTGACCACAGAGACGCCGAGCTGTTCGCCCGCAGACACGCGACATCGCAAAACAGCTCTATATTCCACACAGAAGACAACATCTGGTAATGGCACACGTCACGTCGAAAGCCCCGCAATCAGGTTTGTTCTGATTGCTATCTGGTCCAGTGATTCCCCTTGTGCGAACCTTGTTGAACAGTATGTCTGGATAGTCGTCGACGAAGAACCCCGCGACGTCCACTGCCCCGGCGGTCCGTACGCGAATAAGGCATCTGTGTTACAGGTGCACTCAAACAGCGCCACATATCCACACGCAAAGCAAACAAGTCATGTCGAAGCGGAATTTTGCGATTGGCTGAGAAGATGAGGCTCGGGTTAACGTTAAACTATCTAAGGAGCACCCTGCGGACGCTGCTATTCTGGGTTTCAGCAGCGAAACAGAGCTGTGGTTGTATGTTGTTATAGGGAGCGCTCACGCTGGTCAAACATATAGCGACGGACGGACCACACCTCATGCCCGCGGTGGAATCAAACCTCCCCGACCCCGACACAGCAGGCAGTGATGCCACCCCTGCGACAGCTCACTGCCTTGGCGTCACCACCAGCACAGGCTAGTCAGACGGGGGCGAGTGCATCGCGCGCACTGACGCTGGAAACAGAATGCAGCGTACTCATGCCATCACGCCACCAGATCAGGGAAGGCGTCCGAGTTATTCCTCTAGAAACAAGCAAGCTATAAGCGCTGGCGAAGGCGGACGCGTGAATCAGAAACGTTTGAACGGCGCAATGCCCGTGATATGAGGCGCTGAAAGCTCAACAGTGGACCCTGAACTGCTCTTCATCGCCCAGGAAGTGCAGCGCGGGCATCACGTACACGACTCACCATTTGGATATGCTTACTGCATTATTTTCCCTGTCTGTGCAGCGCCAATTCTTCAGTAAGCTCAACGTTTGTCACAAACTCAAAATGACCGAACTAATCATTACAGATCGCGTTAATGCAAGCACAAAATAAAATCAATCCAATAGGTAAACATGGCTTTGCTAACAAACATCACAATCTTCATAGCACCAACAAGGCGATTGCATTATATGCACAACACACGATTATAACCCATTTGCAACACCGTCTGCTTAGAGCAGCTGATAAGTCGCCGGCCTTTGGCATTACGTCCCGTCATTTAAAATACCCGGAAATCCAGTCCACACACCGGCGCCAGCTCATTCCAAACCTAACTACACCCGGGCCTGATTAAATGTTAAATGGCGTTTACCGAGCCAGCCTCGGATGTTGTGTTAAGAGAAGCGGCCGGAACCCACGTTTGGTACGCATAGGTCTTGTGCAGTTGGTTCGCTTCGCAGCCAATGACTTGTGATGTTAAACTAAGCACCTAACACAAGGGCTGTACCAGAGCGCTCGACTGGAATAGGTTGTCATCCCGCCAGATGAGGCACGGTGGAGCGGAGCACGGGAACGGACGGTGGATATTTCCAATGTTAACAGCATGGACAGCGCGCCAGCAATTCCGTCACTTAACGTTAACTTTCCTCCAGCAGTCTCAACCTCTCGCCGAGAGGTAGAGGTTTTGCTCAACCGGCTGAAGTGGTGGATACTCAACCGATTTTAGTTGAGGCGCGAGGACGACCGATGGAGAAAAGGAAGCCTTAACCTAATCCGGTTGGGGGCGCTGGAACAGCCCCATAAACACATCAGCCCCTAAGTTTCAAACCAAAAACGCCTGCATAATTACTGAACATACGCACAAAAGACACGATTGCTGTTCAAACATTGGGTTAGGACGCGCCTCCCGTATGTCATAACTCACTTGACGACGCGACACGAGCTAACCCTCTGGCCACGCAGAGCAGGCACTGTCACCGACGCCCCATTATGTATCCCTAGCGTCGCCTGACAGACTGTCATCACCTGCTGGGGATGACAGTCGGCCACGGACAGCCGGTCACCTCGTGTCAGCGTCGGCCGCTGCCGCCGTGCCGCAGCTGCGTCAGCACCTGGCTCCGGGGGCGGCCGTTAGCGGCCGGCGGCAGGCCCCGCGACCGCTCACTGGCGCCACCTAGGAGGCCCCGCGGCCGCTCACTGGCGCCATCTAGGAGGCCCCGCGGCCGCTCACTGGCGCCACCTAGGAGGCCCCGCGGCAGCTCACTGGCGCCACCTAGGAACACGTCGTCTGAGTCGGAGAAGCTGCTGCCGCCGACGGCAGAGGGCGCTGCGTCGTCCGCCGGGAAGCGCGGCGACGAGACGTCGCTCAGAGGGGACATCTGTGACACAGGGGAGGGAACGTGGTCAGCTCGGGTCCCGGGGAGACGCGGCGGCGCCACTGACCGCACCCCCGGCTCAGCGACTGCTGGCTGATACGGTCACAGTGTCACGGCCAAACAGAACAGATATTCGTCCGAGGTTCAAGTCAACGTCGGGCACGACCCTGACGGTCAGAGTGACTTGAACAGTCAACAGGCTAGAGCACAGCAAACCAGCCTCCGATCCAGACTCCAGTGTTAACTAGGTACGAGTCGCATTGAAACAAGTTTATTAACAACATTCCTGTTTGAAAAATAGATTCCATTCGATGCATTGGGCAATGGGCATAACTGCTCCTCTCAATAAAAAAGGACCCGAGTCAACGTCTTAGGGTCGCTTTCTTCACTCTTGGGCTGAAAACGAGGATAGCGTCAATGGCGTCCACGCCCCCCGGCCCTAGCTCAAAAGAAAGGTCGGGGCATGCGTTTTCAGGAACTGTGATGATATACGGCTCATCTGTTGACCATGAGCAGCTGTGCCTGATCGGAGGGATGCGTCTAGCCGGTTATCGGGACGAATGGCCGGCCGGCCGCCGTGCACAGTAGTGTGCGCGTGCCTCAAGTTTAGTTTGCGATTCTTTGTTTACCGGCCGATTATTAAACTTCAGATGTCTGTCTGCCACGCATTGTACGATTTATCAGATTCCGACGTAACAAATGTTATCCGACTTCAACTTTTTCAATTATGGGCCGGCAAAGTTGACCGCCCAGCGATTGCCGCGGGTTGCGTTACGTAACGCCAGCGTGCACGCTCCTCCGAGTTTTATCTTCGCTTGCAGACTGATTGTTAAACTTGAGATAGCTAAGAAGGAGTTTGAGATAGCTTTATGGCTAATCCAAATTTTATCACAATCAGACGCTGTGATTGTATCGTCAACTTAACCAAGCTTAATAGCCACGCCTGCGGTGGACCGCTCTTTAACCGCAATACAATACAATACAACCCTATTCCGTGCTGGCGGCCAGGATAACGTTAACGTGCTGGTGGGGGGGAAGATTCTTGCCCCCAGAGATTTCGAGAACCGCTCGGTCGATTTCAATGGAACCATTCGATTCGTCATGCCAAGATATTCCTTTCCGGATCCCGAAATATATTTACTGATCAAAATTGGGGGGGGGGGTCAAGGTGCAAAAAAACGAAATTTTGAGTGTATTTGAGAAGTCATTGCGGTCATGTGAATTGCACGATGTTCATGCTCAAAATCTTTTTGAGCTTGCAATGTACTGGTCTTCAACATATCAAAAGGACAAGTAACAAAGTAAAAAATCATAGGCGTATTCAGGGTATGTAAAAAGGGGGGATTTTTTTCTGGTAATAAATATGTGCTGTTCGTAATTGTTTGGGACGATATGAACGGCACTTGTGGTCATATTTAATGTAATTTGTTAAATGTAACATATTGCACATAGGCGCGGATCCAGGTAAACAGCGTGGGGGCACTATTTGCATAACGCTTTACATGATCTTACTTATGTGAAGTTGGATCTAATTTGACGATAGGTATTGCCTCCCATGTTATGTACCTGAGTGCGCCTCTGCCCCAAAATATGTAAAATAAAAGAATTTGTGATGTATATTGCAGTGACAACGTTTCTGACGCATTTATTGCACCGCAAACTACGAAGGAGGTATGCGCTACACAATCGCATTGGTAACGCCCTCCCAAAAACAGAGCCCTGGCACTGCCTCTGCCGGTCTGATTTTTCAAAATTTTGGCACAACACGCGTCATTCAATTTTAGGAAAAGTCACTGAGCTTCAAGACGCTAAGTCTAACGGTTTTGAAGTGGGAAGAAAAAATCGCTGGGGAGGGCAGAATCTGCCCCACCCCCCAGCACGGAATAGGGTTAAACTGCTTTAGCGGCAACATAGTTCTACTTAACATATCAGGTGAGCCTAGCATACATTTTTCTTAGCCATAAAGCAATCACAAGCTATCTCTCTTTCTTAGCTATCTCAAGTTAAACAGTCAGTCCACAAACGAAGATAAAAACTGGGAGGAGCGTGCTCGCTGGCGTTACGTACAGCGACCAGCGCGAATCGCTGGGCGGTCAACCTTGCCGGCCCATAATCTAAAGCGTTGGAGTCGGATAACATTTGCCGGTCAACAAAGAATCACAAGCTAAGCTTGAGGCACGCGCACACTACTGTTCACGGCGGCCGGCCATTTGTCCCGATAACCGGCTAGACGCACCCGATGGGATATGAACAGCTTATTACATACCTAATGTATTTTCAAGCTCACAATGAGCCATATATCTACACAGATCCTGAAAGTACGTTCCCAGACCTTTCATTTGAACTATTGAGGGAGGGCATAGGCGCCATTGACAATGATGACTCCGGGTGGAAAAAAGCAGCCCCGAAAACATTCATGATTCTAACTGTTTACTTATCATTTTCCAGCACTTTAACTACAAGCGTAATTTGTGACATCCAGCAAAATAATTAACGGCCCCCGACAACGTTCATGGCCAACTCGCAAAGCTGCCCGTAATCTCCTGTCCGTAGTTTCTGCAGCTCGGCGTTGTATCTCGTCATAAAGACTGGGCCGCCGCCAGATCATCTCGATATCCGGCGCAAGCGGGCACATTCGACGGCTGGTCGTTCTGGAGAGCCGTGCCGCCCATCCTGAGGAGCCAGCAGCGGGTCAAGAACCAATCGGCGACAACTTCTCACATCATCTCAGCAGTACACGACAAATCTCATCTCAGACGTCGGTGCGTTCCTGGAGAAGCCGTGCCGCCCATCCTGGGTGAGCGGCAGCGGTAAAGACATCGGCCACACTTCTCAGCTCACATCATCTCCAGGCACAGTACAGACACATCCTCATCAGAACGTCGGGTCGTCCTGGAGAGCAATGCCTGTCCCCATACCTGAGGAGCCAGCAGGCGGTCAGTACATCGGGCGCACAAGCTTCTCAGCATCATCTCAGCAGCAGTAAATCAGTACACATCTCATCAGACGTCGGGTCGTCCTGGAGAGCCGTGGCCGCCCATTCCTGGGGAGCCAGCAGCGGTCAGACAGCGGAGAACACTTCTCAACATCAATCTCAGCAGTTACAGACAAATCTCACAGACGTCGGGTCGTCCTGGAGACCGTGCGCCATCCTGGGGAGCCGGCCAGCGTTTTGTAAGACATCGGCCACACTTATCTCAACATCAGTCTCAGCAAGCGAGTCAGACAAATCTCTCAGACGTCGGGTCGTCCTGGAGAGTCCGTGCCGACCCATCCTGGGAGCCAGCAGCGGTCCAGACAAGCGGAAGACACTTCTCATTCATCTCAGGCATTGTATCAGCAATCTCATCAGAACTGGGTGTCCTGGAGAGCCGTGCCGCGGCCATCCTGGGGAGCCAGCAGCGTCAGACATCGGCGAACACTTCCTCCACAGTCATCTCAGCAGCAAACAGACACATCTCATCAGACGTCGGGTCGTCCTGGAGAGCCGTGCCGCCCATCCTGGGAGCAGCGCGGTCAGAAACATCGGCGAACTTCTCACATCATCGTAGGCAGTAACAGACACATCTTCATGCAGACGTCGGGTCGTCCTGGAGAGCCCGGCCGCCCATCCTGGGTGAGCCGGCAGCGGTAAAGACCATCGCCACTTCTCACATCATCTCAGCAGCAAGTACTGACATCATCTGCATCAGACGTCGGGTCGTCCTGGAGGAGCCTCGTGGGCCGCCCATCGCTGGGAGCCACAAGGGCGGTCAGACATTCGGCGACAACTTCTCAACATCATCGCATGCAGTACAGACACATTCTCATCAGACACGTCGGTCGTCCTGGAGAGCCGTGCCGCCCATCCTGGGGAGCCAGCAGCGGTCAGACATCGGCGACACTTCTCACATCATCGCAGCAGTACTGACAAATCTCATCAACATCAGCATCAGCTATCAATGTAAGCGTATATGTGCTATATCAGCCCCCAGCGGACTGAGCCGTCGTCTGAGCCAATGGAGGATACATCCATCTGCCTCGGCATGACATTGACCTGCCACGTCACGCCATCTGTCACTTGCCATCTGTCGCGGCACTTATCCGTCCGCTAGTCTACTGACCTGTCATCTGAGCCTGTACGCCTCGCCAGCCATACCTGTCAGACCATGTGATACCATCTCCAGGTGGAATGACATGTCATCTGCCCTCCTTGTCTACTGACCTGTCATCTACCCTCTCAGTCTACTGAACTGTCATCTACCCTCCCAGTCTACCGACCTGTCATCTACCCTCCCAGTCTACCTGACCTGTCATCTACCCTCCTCAGTCTACCGACCTGACCTGTCATCTACCCTCCCTGTCTTTTTACCTGTCATCTGCCCTCCTTGTCTACTGACCTGTCATATACCCTCCCAGTCTACTGACCTGTCATCTACCCCCCAGTCTACTGACCTGTCATCTACCCTCTCAGTCTACTGACCTGTCATCTACCCTCTCAGTCTACTGACCTGTCATCTACCCTCCCTGTCAACTGACACTGTCAATCTAACCCTCTGCCTATCTTTACTTGACCTGTCATCTTAACCCTTCCCTGTCTAATGACCTGTTCATCTATCCTCCTCATCAGTCTACCTGACGCTTGGTCATCTACCCACCCTCACCCGTGTCTAATGATCCTGTCATCTACCCTCCTCAGTCTACTGACGCTGTCATCTAACTCTCCCAGTCCTACCGGCACATGTCATCTACCCTCCTGTCTTACAGCCTGACCTGTCATCTACCCTCCCTGTCTACTGCCTGTCATCTTGAGCCCTGTAACGCCTCGCAGCCATACCTGTCAGACCATGTGAACCCATACCCCGCAGGTGAAATGACATGGTCATCTGCCCTCCTTGTCTACTGACCTGTCATCATACCCTCTTCAGTAACTGAATCTGTCATCTACCCTCCCAGTCTAACCGACCCTGTCATCTACCCTCTCAGTCTACTGACCTGTCATCTACCCTCCCAGTCTACTGACGCTGTCATCTACCGCTCCTGTCTACTGACGCGGCTGACCATGTCATCTACCCTCCCAGTCTACTGACGCTGTCATCTAACCCTCACCAGTCTAACTGACCTGTCATCTACCCTCCCAATCTACTGACCTGTCATCTACCCTCCTTTTTTTTCTCTAGTCTATTGACGCTGTCATCTACCCTCCCCTGTCAACTGACCTGTCACTACCCTCCCATGTCTACTGACGCTGTCATCTTACCCTCCCTGTCCCTAGGGACCTGTCATCTACCCCCCAGTCTACTGATCGCTGATCATCTACCCCCCATCTACTGACCTAATCGATCTAACCCTCCCTGTCACTGACATGTCATTTACCCTCTCAGTCTACTGACCTTCATCTACCCTCCAGTCTACCTGACCCTGTCAATCTACCCTCTTACCAGTCTACTGACGCTATCATCTACTCTCACCTGTCTACTGGACGCTGTCATCTACCCTCTCAGCCTACTACTGACCTGTCATCTACCCTCTCAGTCTACTGCCCTCCCAGTCTACAGATCCGCCCTCCCAGTCTACTGACCTGTCGCCTAAATCTATAGACATAGATGTGACCTGCCTGCCGGCCATCTTCAGCAGTGAAGGCGCGGACGGGTGCAGTATGAGCCTCTCGGTGGCCGGAGAGCTCGGCGCTGACTGTGTGGCCGCTGACGGCAGACCGTACGAGCCCCGCTGCATAGAGGAGGAGGAGGCCGGGCCGGCGAACGGCCCCCGCAGCGGCGCCGTCACCGCTCTGGAGTTCGGATCGTCGCTCAGCATCCGGCGCCGAGCGACCAGGCTCTTCAGCCAGACCCGGCGCGTCTTGACGGACGGCTGACGCACCAGCATGTCGACGGAGGTGTCCTCCGGTCGCGACAGACGCTCCTCGATGAACTGCGGGACAGCACGCGGAGAGGGACGTGAGAGGGACGTGAGAGGGACGTGATAGGGACGTGATAGGGACGTGATAGGGACGTGAGAGGGACGTGAGAGGGACGTGAGAGGGACGTGAGAGGGACGTGAGAGGGACGGAGGGAGGAGGACACAGACACATCATCCAGCGGCACATAGCGGGCAGTGGTCAGCTGGCCGCAGCGATCTGATCACGGTGGCAAACGTGAGTCAAGCAGAGACAACGTGCAGACACCGGATCGAAAACGGAGCCAAGCATCAAACATGATTCGAATCCGAGAGTGATCTCAGCCGAAACTGAATAATTAAAAGCTCAAGACGTTAGATTTGAACAAAATCACTGATACAATTGGTAGGGATTTGTGAATAAACGTACGTAAACAATAAAGTGAAGTAAACAAACACACACAGCGCGTGAAACCCAACTCAACGTCGCGTCATGACAACACTTACCTGCTGGAACATCTGCGTGTTGACCAGGGTGCGTACCACACCTGCCTGCTGGAACATCTGCGTGTTGACCAGGGTGCGTACCCACACCTACCTGCTGGAACATCTGCGTGTTGACCAGGGTGCGTACCACACCATACCTGCCTGAACATCTGCGTGTTGACCAAAAGGGGGCGTACACCCACCTAACTCCGCTGGAAATCTCGTGTTTGACCAGGGGTGCGTACACATCCTACCTGCTGGAACATCTGCGTGGTTGACAGGGTGCCGTCCACACCTACCTGCTGGAACATCTGGCGTGTTGACCAGGTGCGTACCCACACCTAACCTGCTGGAACATCTGCGTGTTGACCAGGTGCGTACCACACCTAACCAACTGCTGGAAACATCCTCGGTTGACCAGGGGTGCGTACCACACCTGCCCTGCTGGAACATCTGCGGTGACCAAGGGTGCGTACCCACACCTACCTGCTGGAACACTGCCGTGTTGACCATGTGGTGCGTACCACTACCTACCTGCTGGAACATCTGCGAGTTGAGCACCAGGGTGCGTACCCACACGCTAACCTGCTGAAACATCTGCGTGTTGACCAGGGTGCGTACCACACCTACCTGCTGGAACATCTGCGTGTTGACCAGGGTGCGTAGGAACGTCCGCCGACCGGACGGCTGGCTCTGAAGGAAAGCAGCCTGATCGAACTTGGCCGGACCATTAGCCGGCCGCCTAAGGAAAGACAGACACGCAGACAGACGGACAGACAAACGTCAGACGGAAGACTTACAATAACATTACATACAATACAAGACTTACAATAACATTACATACATTACAATTACAATACAATAACAATAACCAACAGTCAAGTTCTTAAGATTACTAGTTGACTCCGACCTGACTTTCAAAGCACATGTAAAGCAACTTTGCACAAAACATTGTCAAATTGCAGGTATTGTAAGCAGGACTAGGTGGTACTTGGAAAAGAATCACCTTCTCTTCTTATATAGTTGCCTTGTCCTTCCTCATATCAATTACTGCTACCTGTTATGGGGCATAAATTATAACACAAACCTTCGATGCATCTTGAAGATACAGAAACGTATAGCCAGAACTATTTTTGGGTTGAACTTTAGAGACTCTGTCACATCAAAATTCAAAGAAATCGGAATGCTTACTTACTATGCATAGCATAGTCAAATACAAGTCCATTATCTTTGCATATAAACATCCAAATAAATCACAACCAACTGTATAAAGGGATATCCTCAATGTTAGAATACCAGATATAACCAGAAGTCAGGATATGTTTGAGATTCCCTTTACAAGATAAACATACCGAAAACACACTGCAAGGTTTTTCATTCCAGAGACATTGAACTCATTACAACAACCTTGTAACTTAACAAATAATATTATATTATCAACACTTAAGACAAAAGTGAAATTATACCTACTGCAGAATCAGTGCCGGGATGAGTAGGCATGAAATGGTACTTTGAAACCATGTACAGTCGGTCCATTATGTACCTTCCCTTTTTCAGTTTCTAAAACTCATCTAATTTCTCTTCTGTGTACATGAAAGAATGGTATAAGGGAACATGTGGTACCTACCTGGGTAGGTACCACTTTTTCCATTAAATCAGACCTTCATGATTGTACACAGAAGTGAAATTAGATGAGCTTTAGAAGCTGAAAAGGGGAAGATACATAATAGACCGACTGTACATAAATAAACAGAAAATACAAAAAAGTGTTCTTGATTCATGAAGTAAGACTAAGAATAACTAGAAAATGGGGGAAAATTGGCATGAAGTAAGACTAAGAAAAATTAGAAAAATAAACCAATAAAATTTGTATATTCTGCAGTGGGTTGTAGATTAACTATCCCTGTTGCAAATTTTGAAAACATTTTTCCTTAGTTTTGTATTTTACTCCCATATTCATATTCATATATTGTATCCCTTATACTATAGCGTGACACAAACAAGGAATATCACCCTTGCCTATGGCGCTGGCTTCGGGGGGCCAACCGGCAACAAGCTTTGCTTAGCTGTGTTGGCTCCCTGGAGATCCAGCAAACAAACGCATGAAAATGACCAGGAATAGCCTCCAGAATGTCTGCCTGAAATCCTTTACTAACCATGTGTAAGTATGAATGTATAAATGCATGACTAAAATGGATCGGAATAGGGGACTGTCATCTGCTGTCTTCAGCGATTACTACTGATGCCTTCTCTTATATAATTTCACCATACCTAACATCGGTCACTCTTCTCCCTTGTATGTTTTTTATGTTTGTTTCCATTTCTTAGCTGGGAGTGCCGCGACTTTCTCTTTTATGTTCTCTGGTGGTAACGTATGGTGTTGTGAGTCGCAGGGATAGTGGGAGGGAGCACTCCTGGCCACCAGCTGCTCTTGGGTGGCGGTTAGAAGAAAACAAAAAGACTGATCGCTTGCTGCTGGATTTCTAGCACGAAATACACAGCCACCGATCAACCAAAGATTCAATTGCATCTTTAATATCAACAGATAAACTTAAGAGTGAGCGTTCTGAGAGCTATCATTGCTGAGTCCCTTTGATCTGACTGCATCAGAAACAGTTATGAATTTACATAGCTGTCCCCAGACAGACAATAATGTGTCGCCATAACTGGGAATCATTGCTGCTACCCGCTAACGTCTCAATGAGCGAGTTGACCGGCGGTGAACCGAGGGGTCCGGATTGGTGGCAGAGCCGTCTATAGCGGGGGCGGGGGCGGGGGCGGGGGCGGGGGCGGCGGCGGGGGCGGCGGCGGCGGCGGCGGGGGCGGCGGCGGGGGCGGCGGGGGCGGCGGGCGGCGGCGGGGGCGGCGGCGGGGGCGGCGGGGGCGGCGGGGGCGGCGGCGGCGGGGGCGGCGGCGGCGGGGGCGGCGGCTCCTACCTAATGCCGTGCCGGTAGCCGCCGACCAGCTGAAGTACGGCTGTCTGGAAGGCGCGGGCCACGCCGTCACCGGCCTCCGCCTGCTTCAGCTGGCGACGCAGATTCGTCACCTGGGGATAGGCAGCCGGGACATACGGGGCCATATGGGGTCAGACGAGGTCAGACGAGGTCAGACGAGGTCACACGGGGTCACATGGGGTGACACGGGGTGATACGGGGTCAGACGGGGTCAGAGAGGTCACATAGGGTCATAGGATGTCACATGGGGTCAGAGAGGTCTCATCGAATAACAAGGAGGCAGCTGAGGTCACAGAGTTTCACCAAACCAGTTTTGTGATACTGCTTCCAAATGGTAAAATCCTTACACTTCTAATTACACAAGAATACGCCACCGGTAACTCCATATTACGCCTGAAGGCCTGTTCAAACTATAGGGAAACGTCTGGACCTCTATTCTCAATGCCTAGAACCACTAGGTTCGGATCTTCCTCACAGCACGAGCATCGGTTCGCATCGATGATCGACCTTAGCTTGGTCACAACCACCACCACCTCTTAGAATCTTCTCTCTCGCACCAACAGGCGAGCGCCACACGTTCGCTGCGCAACGTTAGGCGCTGGCCGGATCAGCTTACCAGCTCTGTGGGCAGCTCTGCAGGACAGCTACCAGCTCTGTGGGCAGCTTCTGCAGGACAGCTAACCAAGTCTGTGGGCAGTTTTCTGGCAGGCCAGCTTTACCAGCTCTGTGGGCAGCTTTCTGCAGGCAGCTTCACCGAGCTCTGTGGGCAAGCCTTCTGCAGGACAGCTTACCCAAGCTCTGTGGGCAGCTTCTGCAGGACAGCCCTTACCAGCTCTTGTGGGCGCTTCTGCAGGACAAGCTTACCAGCTCTGTGGGCAGTTTCTGCAGGACAGCTTACCAGCTCTGTGGGCAGTTTCTGCAGGCCAGCTTACCAGCTCTGTGGGCAGTTTCTTCAGGACAGCTTACCAGCTCTGTGGGCAATTCCTGCAGGACAGCTTACCACGTCTGCGGGCAGTTTCTGACAAGCTTACCAGCTCTGGTGGGCAGTTTCTGCAGCCAGCTTACCAGCTCTGGCGGGCAGTTTCTGCAGGAACAGCTTACCAGCTTCTGGGGCAGCTTCCTGCAGGACAGCTTACCAGCTCTGTGGGCAGTTTCTGCCAGGCCAGCTTACCAGCTCTGTGGGCAAGTTTCTGCAGGACAGCTTAACAGCTCTGTGGGCTAGTTTCTGCAGGAAGCTTTACCAGCTCTGTGGGCAGTTTTCTGCCAGGCAGCTTACAAGCTCTGGCGGGCAGTTTCTGCAGAACAGCTTACCAGCTCTGTGGGCAATTCCTGCAGGACGCTACCACGTCTGCGGGCAGTTTCTGCAGGTCGTTGTGCGGGTTGTTCAGCTTGCTTAAGTCGGCGTTCAGTCGGACACATCCCTCGGCCAGATCGTCCGGCTCGAGCTTGGCCACCACGGACGCCGGACAGCCGGCGAGGAATGCCGGCGGAGAGGCCAGCAGGCCACGGTGCAGATCCGGCACCACCGGCATGAAGATGCGCTGCCACCAGAGCGGGTACAGCAGCGCCTGAGCCGCCTGCACAATACACGGCCGCAAAGGTGATCACTAGGGTGTATCATGGGTATCATCATGATAAGAGTATAATGTATGGTTTTGTATCATGCGTGTTATACCATGTATTCTGCGACTAAACATAGAAGAGCCAGCATTCTGGAAATGTTTAGAATATACTAGTGGTGGCCAAGATGCGGTGCGAATATTTTCGAAATCCGAAATTTGTCCCCGAAACACCGTCGGTGTTCGGTCGGACATAAGCATATTCTTTGGACATTTTCGGACATCCAATGCCCAATGATGGCTTGTCGTGTATTTAAATTGATATATAATGATTTTGGCTTTCTATAATTCAATTTTTAACTGTAGCGTTATTTAACACAAATGCCTATATTTATGTATATATTGTGAATGATACACTGGACGTTTTACACTACATATCATACATTTTGTTTCTGCTTTCGGACAAATTTCGGACAAACAATGATTTTCGGACAGTTTCGGACGGACAGCTGACCATGGTCTTGGACATCGGTTGGACATTGGACAAATATTTTCTGAAACTGGCACCACTAGAATATACCTTGTTCTGATTCTGAAAGGCACGTTACTATGGCCGACTAGAAGTTTCACTAACAAAAAACATTTCTGGGGCGTACTTTTCTGCCACTCTGAGGTACGCGGCCCTCTAGTTTAAGTATAATTTGTTTAGCCAGTTTACGGGTCTAAAATTAAAACCATAAGCTGGACAGACAGGGACAGCTATAAATTGGCATACATCCCACGGAACTAACCACGGAAAATGTATTTTCTATTCAAGTATATATTTAAGTCATTTTCTATACATTTATTGTATATCCCATATCAGCTCTAGCTTGTGGCACATCGTTTGGTCATCTTGATATACAGCAGTAGCATAATTCATAGAAGACCTAGCCAGACAGATAAGGTAACAGCGGAAACGATATAAAGCCACGGCAAGCCATTGCTAATAGTGCTTAAATCATGCAAATACAATATAATTTCAGCAAGGAACAAGACTTTTGCGTACCTGGTTTTCCAGCTACGACATAACATGAAAGCTAAAACGTTGGACGTGCTGCGAGGCATAAAAACCCTATCAGACAGACTCGTATAGGAGAGCGTGCCCGACCATATTCTGGTAAAATGTAACCCGCATATAAAAATACGTCCAACAAAAACACGCCATTGCAAGACGCTGTCTGCTATCTTGGTGTGCGGTGAGCCAGTAAACCATGTAATTGCATCGATAAGCGTCATCGCGTTACCGTCCTTACAAACAGCACCCCCGGCCGTATGTGACTAGTTGACACCAGAGGTGCAGCTAGACCTTCACAAGGGGGAGGTAAGCCAGTCATGGTAGCCCCCCCCCCACACACACAACAAAACATCCCTGAACGTGACAAATTATTTTAGACCTCTTGTCAACTCTTGATGAGCTGGATTGGACCAAGTCCATGACCCTCTGAGAGGCCCATGGCACGTAGCCAGGATTTCATCGGGCGAGGAAGGACCTTAAAAGGGTCCCTTCCCGATCGTTGAGAGGGTCCCCTTCCCAAGCCTTGAAAGGGTCAAACAAAACGGATGCAAAGGCATGTTACAAGGATGGATAATGCAGTATGACAGATATGGCATGGGCCATACAATTTTGTAGGAGCTGGAGTTAGCAAACTGCCATATCAACTTTGGAACCAGCGTCACCAATATGGAATTAGCTATACCAACTTCGAATACTTTTTTAGGCTCAATTCCAGGAACTCTTAAATAAATTGCACCGCAGACCGGCGCGACAATTTTGAGTTGTATGCCCAGCATATGCATTCTGAGCAATGTGTCGCATTGCGTATGGTGCGGACCTAGGAAAAATGTATTGCGCGTTTAAAACACGGTTCGTTAGTAGGGGTCGGAGGGCTCAAGCTACGGGAGATGCACCATTCAAAAGCTGAGCTCACGCTGAATTCAGCGAAGCAAATTTTTTGAAAATGATTTTTTTTTCGAGGGCATTTGCTTAAATCGACATTTTGTGCGAAATTGCGCCCTTTTTGTTTGGCCAGGGCTATCGCGCATGGTATGGCTAAAATGCAGACTAATAACATGTCTGCCGATTCGTCATGCTCTGCACGTCAAGGTCTCACAAAATTAAAAGCCATTAGTGGTTGCACGGCTGCATCAAAGCCAAGCGCTCCCGGTGTTGGCACTAAGGTGCACTTCCGCTTGCGCCTCACGCGCAGAATCGCCCCTCGTGACACGCGAGCTGAGCACTGCGCGCCGCCGACCCGGCTTACGGAGCGGGCTCTCGGCCAGTCACGGACGAATGGTGCAACGCATGTTGAAAACATGCGTTGCTCTGTCCAATAGCCAGATCGTATTCAAGGAGATCGTGACAAATTCCCGGCCACCTCCGATTGCTACAAATAGTACTTTTGGACAATTGCATGCACCATACTTGTCAAACGTAGCCTCTGACCGGGACTGGGCGCCAGCCAACCTCGGCCAGCTTCGAGACTGTACACGATGTAACGCTAGAGGCCACGGCGCCGCCGCCGCCGGTCATGACCTGACCCTGACCGGCCAACCGGCCGGCGGCGGCTGTGCAGTTGCCTCTGACGTTACACTGTGTACAGTCTCGAAGCTGGCCGAGTTGGCCGGCGCCCAGTCCCGGTCAGAGGCTACGTTCGCCAAATATGGTGCATACAATTGTTCAAAAGTACCATTTGTATAGCAATCGGAGCCCGGAGGTGGCTGGAAATTTGTCAAGAACTCCTTGAATAGCTGGAGTAGTGGCCAAAGCTAGGGTTTTCAACATGCGTTCCACCGTTTGTCCGTGACTGGCCGAGAGCCCGCTTTGTTAGCCTGGTCGGCGGCGCGCAGTTCTCAGCTCGCTTGTCGCGAGGGGCGATTCTGCGCGTGAGGCGCAAGCGGAAGTGCACCTTAGTGCCGACACCGGGAGCGCTTGGCTTTGGTGCAGCCGTGCAACCAACCAAACATGGCTTTGCATGTTGTGAGACCTTGACGTGCAGAGCATGACGAATCGGTAGACATGTCATTAGTCTGCTCTTTGGCCATACCATACGCGACAGCCCTGCGCCCCCGGTTGGCACGCACTGAACGGTGAACAACGCACGCTGAGGTCCTTAGCGGCATATCTTTTTCACTTATCAGTACATGAGTACAGCCTAAGGAGTAGGCGCCACCGTATCAGGAGAGCGGCGCTTACACGTTTCACGGTACTTGAATCATGTGAGTCACACGGCGCACGTGTATAGAGCACAGTTGACTAGTTAATCCAAAGTAAACATGGAGGACACAATCGGACAACTCAGATCGTCGTATGGCCATATCTGAGGTCCAAACAAGAATGACAGCGCCAAACTTCGTCGGCCTTCTCTACCAACCTACAAGCCCAAAGACAATGCAATGACTGCCTGTAGTGAATCAACGAATGCATTCTAAAATCAGCCCGCGAATCTGACGATGCCGGCCTTTCGACAGCCGGAGCTGTCAATGGGCGCAGTTCGGCCGGGTCACTAACCTGAACACAGGCGCTGAGCCGACTCAGCCGTGATGACGTCACCAGAATGTGGCGCTCGTGCAGCAGGGCGGCGAACACCTCCAGTTTGGTGCTGTGGTCCACCACAGACCAGTACTCGGTGAGGTTCCGCTGGTGGCGGGACACGGGAGGTCAGACGGACCCACAGACAGACACGGGAGGTCAGACGGACCCACAGTCAGACACGGGAGGTCAGACGGACCCACAGTCAGACACGGGAGGTCAGCACGACCACAGTCAGACAACGGGAGGTCAGAACGACACACAGTCGACACGGAGGTCAGAACGGACCCACAGTCAGGAGGGATTTAGTCACACACCTGTCGGCTGTCACGCGGGCCGACGGCCGACGCGGGTAATAATTTTCACCGGCTTGCGTTGTACAGGGAAAACGTGAGAGGTACGCGAGAGGCGGCCAGGCCCGGTATGAGACGATTCCGAGCATCATTCACAGATATGATGGATATTAATATATGAAGGCCCATCACAGATAAAAATCGTGCCAAATCGCGTCCCTCCTCCCCCCCCCCACACACACACTAAGACCCATCACAGATAAAAAGGTACCACCACGCCCCCCTCAAGTGTTAAACCCCACAGCGGCGCAGTGGCGGTCCGCCACTGCGCACCGGCCCGTGTGAATAGTGGTGCCACAGTCACTCACATCCACGAGAAGCGAGGGTAGGCGGCGACGGTCGGGACACTCGGCAGAGAACTCCTGTAACACGGCCAGACACGAGGGTCAGTGTTAGAGAGACGCCGACAGGACCAGACGCGGTGTCCGGGCCACAAGGTCAGTGTCGCGGTCACGCACGAGTACGTGCCGTACTCGTACTCGTCGTGCCGGACGGAAACTGGAGTTGGGGACAGGCAGCGTTCTGCGGTGTCCAAATACGAGTTGAAGGTCGTTCGAGACTACACGTATATGGGGAGGGGAAGAAGGAAAGCATTTCGGACCCGTGACTATCTCCAATAGCTTTACTATGCAAATAAGAAGCCATACTCGTATTTGTACAATCCTTTGTTTGTTTATTGGGGTTTTCGGGCGCGCCGACAACTAAGGTCAATTTGCGCCCAGTATTTGCACAATCGACACAAAATCGAACAACTCTGTACGAAATACACCATGCCGGGCCGATGGAGAACTGTGACTCCGTATTGACACTAGACACGGGACACCGGTTCAAAGTCAGCCAGCTTGATAGTAGGTGTGAGTCAGAGAGCGGACAGCTGATGCCGCAACCCTGACTGACGACTGACGACTGACGACTGACGACTGACGACTGACGACTGACGACTGACGACTGACGAGAGACACGATACCCGGTAGGGTGGCCCTACAGTGTGGCCAAATGTTGAGAGCTCAGAGGAGGATAGAAGGATGCAACAATTATGCAGTGTTTCCAGATGAGGATTGTCATAAAATGTGGGGTGTCTAGCCAAAACACGAGAGCGAGAGTTAGGCATAATTGTCAATGTTTTTAGACCATCGCGGAAACGCGTACGACAAAGTCGCGCATCAATCTGCAGGGGGTTCGCCGGCCGAAACACGAACTGCAGGGGGGTGTTTCGCCCCCCGTGAGATCTCCCAACTACGCAACGTAGCGACAAGGCGGAAAAAACGGCATTAGATAGCTCTAGGCAAGCTCTATCGAAAGTTATTTTCAGACTTTTCTTGGTGATCCAGTGCTCGTTCACAAATTGAGGTTCACCAGTGGTCACGCAAAGGTCAGATTTTCCGGTTTTAGGACTCTTTTAGGACTCTTTTCCAGAAACCCACAATTATCTCTAAAACTATGATAGCTAGGAGCAAATAATTAGAGAGGCAATCGATAGCTATTGAAATTTGCAATTGCATCAAGTCCTCAAAATTTAGCTCAGATCAAAAGTTTAGGCTCCAGAGGTCATGAAAGGTCAAAAATACTGTTTTTAGCAAAGCAGTTTTTCGCGAATAGCATGTCACCAAAGAAAGATAGGGAAAACATTTTGACGCCATCGTGTTTGTCTCATTGATGGCGCTTTGAAACATATATACGGTGACCTGGTAAGGTCAACTTCAAAATTTGACCTCAGGTAAAGGTCATTTGGTGAACCCAGGTAGGTCCATGGTTGCATATGGGGCAACGCGGCCAGACGAGACGAACAGCATTGGTGTCAACTAATTCGTTTTCTATCTCTTGTCTATCAACAGTTATTAGCAATCATTGCTGATGACGCTCGAGATGACCTCAGATGACCTTGTAGAAATCACTAAGCAACAAATTGCACGCTTGATCAATTAGAATGAGCTAAAATAGCATGATTCTGAAAGAATTAGCCTGATCCAATGCATATTTTCTGAAAGGGCAGCATTTGCTTATTTTCCCATTCACTTATAATGGGGAGGTCAGGAAATTGACCTGACCTTTAGTCACCGATACGAAAAATTCGAGATAAACGAATTGTAGGTACTGACATTCTTATGAAATCCTGCAAGTTTCAAAACTTTCTAAAAAAGACTGTGGCTTTGGCACGAACGCAATCATTTTTGAAGGTGAGGTCCACTTGACATGGACTTGTGACCCTGAGATGACCTCAAGTCAAAACTTTTCCAAAGTGTGGGTAATTGATGCCCAAACAGGTGTACGAAATTTTTCTTTTTCTCGCTACTCCTGAAAAACCTGAGGGGGGAATCACCCCCCCCCCCTGCAGTGCGCGGGTTAAGATATGTGATCAAACAAGCAGATCTGGCATCCTTCATTCCCCTAAATCTGTGAATTTGACCACACTGTGGCCCTAGCCTATCGACGCGCGTGCCGAGCTAAAATGACGACAATCGCTAGACAGCAGGTGTTGTTATAGCTAGACAGCAGGTGTTGTTATAGCTAGACAGCAGGTGTTGTTATAGCTAGACAGCTATAGCTAGACAGCAGGTGTTGTTATAGCTAGACAGCTGTGCTCTTGCTCATAAATAATTTTCACAATCCTACTACAGTAGTAAAATTGTAGTTTCAAGTTCACAACCTACTACTATAGTGTGTTTCATAAAGAGTAAGTAGAATTGTATTGGTAGTTAGGTTCGTAAAAATTGGTTTTAAAAAGCAGACGTAGCGTTTCTGTAGTACAATTGTGGAGTTGTACAGTTGTAAACTCGCGAGTGTTGTAAGTTGTAGTTTTTGCTTTATGAAACACAACTTTACAACTATACTTCACAACCTTACAACTATGCTACATATTTTTACTACCAAACGTTTATGAGAAAGACCACAGGTGTTGTTATAGGTCACCTTGATAGCCAGGTTGACATGCTGGCTCTACCAAGGCGGCCAAGTTGTTATAGGACCTTACCAAGGCGATGCATAGTACATACTCATACGGGGTTAACATTGCATTACTTGAACTTTTGGATTTACTGAGCACGGTCATAAACAAACGCAAAGTATTTATTTATCAAAATATGACTCACGAGAATGTCTTGAACTCATGCGGCGAAAATAGCACACAAAACGTACATATTTAACAAAAACCTTGTCTTGTTTTTGAAAGCTTGTCATACAAGAGCGAAAACATTCCAACTCACACGGTAAAAGGACGTCTATTTAATAATTTACTGAAGCGAACATCGTAATTGTTCCCCTCTGCAGACTGCAGGACGTATGTATGTATGTGTGTGTGTAATGTGTATGTCGACAGCGCGTCACGTGTTAGGGGGCGGGGCGCTGTGTCAGCTCCGTCTCAATACGCCGCAGGCGCGGGGCGCCGGGCGCGGCACGCTGCAGGCTCGTGCTGCCCAGCCTCGCTGTGACGACAGACACGTCACACACGCGCGGGGCCCGCGGCCAGTGACGTGTGTGTCACCCCGATCGGGCAGCGGTCCGCCGCAGTCACAGAGCAGGAAACCGGCGGCGGCAGCGGCCGGCCCGCTGTCGACAGCCCTCACTATCTGCCCGAGCTCAGATACGGACCCACACCGGCTCCCTGGCGCACGACTCAGCTGGCCAGTGGGCACACTTTTCCTCACTGGGCGACTGGCAACTACGGCCGTGACGACGCAGAATCGGCCGGCGAAAAGGGATAACATCGCAGCAGTATGCGCCAAGGTCGTGCCGATTAAGCGAAATGAAATATATGTAAAGCTCATGATTGACGCTTATAAAAATAGTCTACCATTATTCAAACAAGGGGCCGGCATTTTGCATCACGCCAAAGTAGTTCGCCTTACAGAGGCGATATGTATGTGGAATTAAACCACTGACACTATTTCATCGTTACTTCCAGATGATTTCGAAATTTCACCACCAATCCACCCATAATCTTACCAAGCACCCGGGACTTTCCCGAAAAAGCCGGCCCGGTAACCGATATAAATCCCCGATATGAACGCCGCTAATCTCAATTTATCACACACCACCGGCGGCCAACAGGTCCGGAGTCTATCGCGACACACCCACCACCCACGTCCTCTTGTCGCTCCTGATACACACGTCCACTGGCGATACATAATCCGCGCCGGATGCTCAGCAAACACGCTGACATTACATGTACCGGCCGCCGTCAGAGAGCTGACAACGCCACCGACGATACAACACTCACTCACACACGCCGCGGGCCGCGGGGTTCGTTCGGGACCGCTCCGCCAGCCAAGGTCACGTGACGCCCGGCGGCCGCGCTGCCGGGCAAGGCACTGTGCTGTGTCTGAGTGTGGTCGAGGGGGGGGGGGGGGGACTGACCGAGCCGTCGGGCAGTTTGAAGTGCAGCTTGTCACCGTCGGCGGGTACCGGAGTACGGTACGCAGTGGTGAGACACTGCAGTAGATAACTGTCACCGCCGTCCGCCGCCATCAGGTGCAGAGTGTCCAGCAGCCTGTCACACAGTCACAGTCACATACAGTCACATACAGTCACATACAGTCACAGTCACAGACACATGCAGCTGATTGTTACCCAGCGTTGGAGTTTTGGCCATTTTCCGGGCTTTTTGGGTCCAAAGAATTGTACCCTCTTCATTTGTTTGTCTCTGAAAATGGATTATTATTTCACCTGATCTTACCGACATTGTAGTGTAAATAAAATATAATTTTCCTCATGGATTTAATATCTATTGCAAATGTTGTTCCAAGTGAAATGATTATGCAAAAATGTAAAATGCTAGTTTTCATTATAAGAAAACTTGATTATCCACCTATGGATATGGACTCTCCGGGACCAGAGTACAAAGAGGTCATAAACGAAAAATACAGCACTGCTGTCATCACCGTCAGGCAGTACCAGGTGCAGAGTGTCCATACACACTACACAGTCATATAAACACTACAGTCTACACAGGCACATACAGTCGCACACAGTCCAAGTTAACTTCGGTCACAGTCAGTCACCAATACAGTCGCAAAAGGTAACACACAGTCACAAAGTACAACAAAAACGCAGCAATCCTCCTATGCCGCTCAGTAAAAGCGTCCGTGAAACTGCATTTCAGGCCAGGCGTTGGGACCATGATAACAGTTGGTTCCACCTCTGTGCTAAATCACTGGACTGGGATGGCCTGCGTTCTGAGGCAGAGGCAGTTGCCGCCAGTGGTCATATGTCAGTGGGCGGAGAGGACCGAACGGAACCTCTGTGAGTCACGTTACGTTGCCGTTCCTGCTCACCCGCTAACACCTGTCGGTGAGCGGGTGAGCGGGAATCGCGCGATCGGGTGCTAACTGGTAGGTAGAGACCGTAGACGGAACGCACTTTGCCTAGCAAAATACTTCAATCTCAGGACCAACTCAAACCAGAGGCTGCCACAGAATAACAACAACAACACAAATAGTTCAAACCAGTTCTTCCCGGGTGAACCTGGCCAGGACAGAGCGCCGGTCGGACAGACTGCGGCCTTACTTGTACAGGACAGACTGCGGCCTTACTTGTACAGGACAGACTGCAGCCTTACTTGTACATGAGGTCGTGCCAGGGCAGGGGGCTGAGCAGCACCATCGAGGCGCCGTCCGTCGGCGAGCAGCGACAGAAGCCGTACAGCCATTTGTGGTCCACGAACAACACGAACGAGAAGTGCTCCGACCGCCGTGCTGCGGGGGAGCGGAGCGGCAGGCACGCGTTACACAGCTGAACACGCTGGACACATTAGAACGTGGCCGACCATTGCACTGGCCGTGCTGCGGAGCGGAGCGGCAGGCACGCGTTACACAGCTGAACACGCTGGACACATTAGAACGTGGCCGACCATTGCACTGGCCGTGCTCGGACGGAGCGGCAGGCACGCGTACCACAGCTGAACACGCTGGACAACTTAGAACGGGCCGACCCATTGCACTGGCCGTGCTGCGGGCGGAGCGCGGCAGGCACGCGTTACACAGCTGAACACGCTGGACACATTAGAACGTGGCCGACCATTGCACTGGCCTGCGGCCGATGTGCTGCATCAACGCTCGAGTTCCGTGAAACAGAGTGTCACTGACAGATTCTCCCGAATATTGTATGCACAAGCGCTGATGACGGTGCAAGCATGTCGGTCAGTAATGGGTTCACTCTGACACTATCTGACAGGGAACAGCAGTCTACTTCTTACATTGAAGCAGCTGACTTGATTGACAACTATTTTGTGAGGCTATGCCAAAAACATACCACATGCAAATTAAAGGCGACTGAAGAGGTGCTCACCTTTCAACAGCACAGGGATATGCGAAATTTGGCACCTCGTTCAGGATGGACGCTTTCTCGAATGACTTGGGATACTTGAGCCTTATCTGACTTGAGTCCAGTCGTTCTTCAAAAGACGATGGAGTAGAAACCTCGCAGAAACAATCAAAGAGATGCACAACATTTTCCCTGTAACAAAAGAACACGGCGCATATTGGTGGTAAAAAAGCCAGGGTTACCGCAACCACAACCACAACCACAACCACAACCGCAACCACATTCGGCTGAAAACAGGGACATTGTTCTTCTACCCGATAAGTCGGTAACAACAGCAGAAGGTTTCCAGTTATGCAGCCAAAGAAAGGACGTTAGATGCTCTAGTTATAAGATACCGGGTAGGTGCAGCTGATGCTGTTCATCTAGCAACAGACTAACTGGCACGTGGTTTCATGGCTGATTTGATTTGCGGTAGCGGAGCCCTATAAATAATGCAGGCAGCAGCGATCCGGACGGGTACTTGGTAGTGGGCGGGAAATTAGGTTTCCAGGCAACCAGGCATGTTTTGAAATGTCGCCAGATTTTGAGGCTATCGAACCAATCCTTATTTCTTTTCTTCCTTCCCCACTGTGAATCCGCACATTTTACGCATTACACGTGAGAGACATGTGCTCATCTAGCCATAGCATGACTCTATAGTGCGCTTAACCCGCGCCCCGGTGGGGCTTCGAGAAAACTTCGCCATGGTGCAGTGGCGGGGGGGGGGTCAAAATGAACCCCCGTCTAACTCGAAAACTAAATGGCTAGAAAGACACAGAAGAAAAAAACATTCGAAAGCTCTCGACATGGACATTCAAGTTGCTTTGAGTATTTTTGGCTCAGGTCAATATTGCGGTCACCAGAGGTCATCAAAGGTCACATTTTTCAGTTTTAGGACTTTGCCTCCAACAACCCCAAATATCTCGGAAACTATGATAGCTAGGAACAAACAGAAAACAAAACAATCGAAAGCTCTTAAAAATGCCATCGACATAAATGTCGTCGAATTTGAGCTCAGGTCAATAATTTAGGCTCCAGAGGACATTGAAGGTCAAAAACGAATTTTATGGTAATACTGTTTTTTATTCTTACACCATCGTGTTTGTCTCGTCGAGGCACTTTGAAACATAAGAATGGTGACCTGGTTAGGTCAACTTAAAATTTGACCTCAGGTCAAGGTCATTTAGTGGCCCAGGTAGGTTCATGTTGCAAATGGCGCGACGCGGCCCGACGAGACAAGCATATTGGTGTCAACTGCTCGTCTCTATCTTTATCCTAACAATAGTTATTAGCAAAACATTGATGATGACCTCAGATGACCTCAGATGACCTTGCAGAGATCACTGAGCAATAATTACATCTGGGTTATCAAGAATGAGTTAAAATAACATGATTCTGAAATAATTGGCCTGCTTCAATGTATATTCTCTGAAAAGGAAGCATTTTTATATTTTCCCGTTCACTTATAATGAGAGGTCAGGATATTGACCTGACCTTAGGTCACCGATGCAAAAAAAATCCGAGATGCATCGATCGTAGGTACCTATGACCTTATGAAATCCTGCAAGTTTCAAATCTCTCGGACAAAGACCGTGGCTTTGGCACGATCACAAACATTTTGGAAGGTGAAGACCTTACCTGAGATGACCTGAGGTCAAAACTTTGACAAAGTGTGGGTGATTGGCTAATGAAGAACCGTATGAAATTTAGCTGCGCCGTTTTCCCGCCATTCTGGAAAAACACTCAAGAGGGGATAAAAATGACCCACACCGGGGCGAGGACTAAAGAACATTTGCGTTCAGGTCGGCCTCTGCAGGCGACGAGAGTGGGTCCGTGACAGGCACGTTGCCGGGGGCGGCGCCCCCCCCCCCCCTGGAGGCCAGGCGGGCCTTTTTCGGCGCAGGCCGACGAGACCTCACGAAGCGCGGTATCATGGGCTCTTCAAGAAGTCGGAAGACCACGCTTCACGTGGTCTTTAGAGAGTTTAGAGTACTTCGAGGCCCTTCTAAAGACCAGAGGGCCCCTTGGACGTTCAAAAGAGCCCTGTTCATGTCAGAGGGGCCCCTGGACAAGCCGAAAGAGCCCCTGAGCGGATCAGAGGGTTCCATGGACACGTCGAATGGGCACCTAGCCAGCACAGAGGGGACCCCTGGGTAGGTCAGAAAGGCCCCTGAGCATGTCGGCAGGGTGACAAAGCAGCCAGCGCAGTCCCTTGCCAGGTTTTAAGCCGGTATTACGCGACCTAAGTGTGACGTCATAAAAATAGCGTGGCATACTCAGCTGACGACGTAATGTAAAGAGAATAGTTCACCTTTAACATTTTTGGGTTTTGAGTGGAGATAGCCAAGTGGTGGCGCATAGCTCGAAAATTGACTTGTGACGCTTTCACATTTTCAAAGAAACCTCTTAATTATTTAATATTCAGTCCTAAAAGTCGAGACCAGGGTAGGACCCGGTTAAAACGCCATCGCTGATTGGCTGATTTTTGCTGATGTGACGCATGATTATGACGTAGAGATGACGTAAGACTTTGGGAAAAGTTTTTGATAGAAACAATTAGTGCTGGACTGGACAAAAACATATTGTTTCAGTACCTCATTCCCTGTATTGCAAGAATAAACTTTGTGAAGATTTATTGTGATTTTGATGCTTAAATCGTTTCTATAAAACGTTATTCTTCAGTAACATTCTCAGAGAAATTATTCAGACGTAACTAGTCTACAGATGGGCCGAATCTGTTTTCAACTTGCTTGCCTCCTTGAAGCTGCATCGGGTTTCAGGAATAATTCCCTGTTCACTGCACTGATTCATGCCCAAAAAGAATACACTTGATAAATTGTCGTAAAATGATTACATGGTTATAGGCTAAGTTGAATATTTAACACAACTTTCAACGTTCCATTGCATTGAACCAACGGAACTTCTTGGATAACACAAATAACGGCAAAGAACATCGATCTTTGCCGTTTGTTTTATTCTGTGTGCACTTAACCAATATAAATAATTTATTCCCATCGATCGATAGCCAAATAGAATAAAATGAATAAGCACGTGATATTGACTTCGAATTAATTTCTCCCGTGGTTCTAAAAAAGCGTATGCAGTTTCCCTCATGTCAACAAGTTATTAGGCAAAAAAGTACTGTTCTTGTATGCGCCCACATCCCTCTTAATCGACTGACGTTTTGATGAACATACCGGTGGCTTCTAAGGAAAGCCTTGATTTCGTATTAACTTTGAGTGAAAAAATATGAAATATCGCACAAATAATGACATGTTTAATATTGCTTTTCCGCCGTAGAATACTAGGATTTCCCTGAACCTTACTAGTTAATATGATACGTAATTTCTTGCTTCTCTTCATCATTTCTTATGCTTTTTACTCATTTTTTTTTCAAGGTGAACCTATTTCCCTTAAAAGGCCATAGGCCGCAAGTTGTTCTTCAATTCATCGGAAAATGGCTTAGTTCTTAGTTATGTGAGATACATCACGTTAAAGAAGGATATTTGTTATATTTTTAAATAATAAAAGAGTGGCCTTATTGCAAGAATAAAGTGAAATTAAGCTAAGAAAGAACACGTCACGTTTTGGTGCATTTGTGCCAAAATATTTCCTCACATAGCCAGCCGTTACTGCGTCTTTAAATGACGTCATGTCACGTATCTCTGTTGATTTGTTCATTTTATAGTTGTTTTTCTCATGCAATCATGCAATTTACTTTAACCTTATTATTGTCGGGGGAGGGGCGATTTGCATTCTTGCGGTTTTTCGCGTACAGTTCATTCAACATTCAATCTACAATCTTCAAACTTGACGACTTTTACTAACATTTCATTGCGCATAGAATGGTGTACTTTAAAAAAAATCACTAGGAAGGGGTCCAGGACAGGTTTTAGGGGGCGTGTTCGGCCGTTTAGTCAGTGACCATTTGACCTGAAGTCAGGTCAAATGCTTACCTTCCATTATTACGAGCGAGCGCGAAGCGCTTGCTTGTCTTAACGTGGTATATGGGAAAAATCTGATTATGAGCGACCCGATCCGACCCGACCCGTGGCGACGCTTTTGAGAAGCTCATAACTTTGGAACCGCACGTCCGATTGACAAGCGGGCTTCTTTCCTGAGTAGCCCCATCCAACCTACCCTGCTTTTGACCAGTGCTGGCTCATGTTGGTGACTACCACTGCGCGTGGCGCGTGCCGCGTGAGGAGGGTCGAAAGGCGTTTTGTCGCAAAAGCTCTGCAACGACTGGGCAGATTGTGTTTTAATTTGGTGTGAGGCTAGGGACCCCTCACCCACCGCTTTTCCACTAGTCGGGGGTGGGGTGCCTCTGCACGTGCGCACGTGCACACCCCTTTTCGATATCTTCAGGAACGGCGGAACGATTGTGTTCCATTTGTTGAGGTGTGGCTGGAGACCCTTCAACCGCCACTTATTCTAACAAGTTCAGGGTGCGGTGCTCTGCACGTGCTCACGTGCACACCCCTATTCTATATATCAGAAACGGCTGAACCGATTGTGTTTCGAATTGGGGGGAGTGGTAGGGACCTCTTAAGCCACCGTCTTTTCATAAGTCAGGGTAGGGGTGCCTTGCTGCGCGTGCCCAGCAGCGTGCACACCTCTATTTTAGATTGTCTGTTTTGATGTTGCTGAGTGGCTAGGGAGTAGGGACCTCTCAGACGCCCCGCCTTTCCACAAGGCCAGGATGGTGTGTTGCAATGTGCACGTGCGCAACTTTGTTGCATCTCAGAACTACTTCCCGATTGAGTTGAAATTCACCATGCATTTCCTTCGCGCTCGCTCGTTCATCGCCAACTACGGCGCTTTACTGGTGAATATATGGTGGTGAAAAATGAAAAATTATTGTTTAACACATTATATCAATCCATTTATTTCAGTACATGTCATCTTAGGCCCTTTCCGATGACCAGGATGCAATTTTTAGTCGGTGACCATTTGAAAGGTCATTCAATGTCACGAACACTTTTGTTGTCAATAACTCGTGACAGGATGACCATTGACCATAAAGACTCGCAACTGGTCTTAAAACCTTTGACTCACCAATACTCATCTTTTCATTCGCAACTTAACCGACATATGTCACCATGACCTTGACCTTGACCCGGGGTCAAATGTTGGAATTCACCGAATTGGTATGTATCGAACCACAATAACGAGAGAAAAACGATTGCATCAACATATTTACTATATATGATTTAGTTAAAAAGAAATTCACGAAAAAACTTTTGCTGAAAACCAGGTTTGTTTACATTTGATGACCTCTACAGCCAAAACAATTGACCTGAGGTCACTTCTGATGACACGTTAGCGAAAGATAATTACAGTGGCTTTCCAGTATTTCTTTCGGATTCCTCCTAGCTGGCATAGTTTCCAAGATAATGGCAAAGTTTCCTGAAAAAAATCACATCTTGACAAATAAGACTTTTGATTACGCCATTTGACCTTGAAGATAGTGACCCGGCCAGGGTCACTAAAAAAATACAAAATAGAGTTCTACGTATAGACCCTACCCAAATACTAAATTTCATGATTCTAATGACTCTTATGACAGCCAAGATCTGAAGGGGGCCGAATAAGTCCCCCTCCTCGACAGATTCGTATAGTTTTCATCCGTCCAGGAATAGGGTTAATATAACTCAATTAAATGCAAAAAAAGACCATTAAGTCTCTACTACATGCTTCCAGGAAAGCTGCTGGCAATTATGACGTATAAGTAACATTCTAACACAAATTACGAAGCAGCGTTAGCTTAAAACTAGCTTTAGGTGCAGATGTTTACAGGGCGGTAGGCTCTCGACTGTATGCTCGCAGCGTTGTGGCGTAGTGATGCCGGCATGAAAATACTAACCTATAGTTCGATGTAAGCTGTTGCTGCGTTGCGGGAGTGCTCCTGTTACTGTTATTGTTTTTTGCGTTCGTTTTGGTTATTTGTATGAGTTTTAAACTTGGAGTTCATATAACTTCTCTCTCGTTACAAGAGGTAATTGTGCCAAAGTGTGTTTGTGTCGCGGTCATGTTATGCTGTTCAGGTAATATGCATGGTGTGTCGAGGTAGTATGCTTCCGTAAAATCTGTTTTTGTTTTGAATACGTAAATATACCACCGGCAGAAGCCGGATAACGAAAAAAATCGTTTTAAAACCCCTGAAAAATGATAATACAAAATTTGCTGATCCATTTCGTGGCCTCTCAAACTGTATTAAACGGGAAGCATTTTTTTATTCTTATATGGCCTTTAGCACTACGCAGTCAGCTGAGTATGCCACGCCGTCGGCTGATTATATAAAATGACGTCACGGCTTAGGTCGCGTATTCACTGGGGTCTGATCGAAAAATTATAGAAAAATTATATCCCCCCCACCATTGACGGGGGGGGGGGTAACGTCCCCTGGTTATCTTCTGAACCCATGATCGCAGCGAAACGGGCAAGGTAGCATTCGAAAGCGCTCAATGAGAAGAATCTAAAGCACGCTAGAAAATGTCAAATTCAGGTCACATGTCAGGTCACGGTCAGGCTAAAGGTAAAAATCGAGGTATTTTGCTATATGGGCCATACTTTTCATCCAAAGCCTTCGATTGCGACCATGATCATCCAAAGTGCTCTGAAAGGTATGATTTACATCCTGCATGATCGAAATTGAGATTGTTGGCAAAGATCAAAGGACAAGGTCAGGTCACAAAAGGTCACTAAACACACAATATCTACGAAAGTCATGCAACACATGTTTATGAATCATTTTACGCGTAGAATTTGATAGTGATAATCATTTTACTATGAGACTTTATGTACATGAAGTAATTGTCAAGCTAAGGTCAAAGTAAGGTCACAAAATGTCAAAATTTGAAATTGATAAATATAATTAAAAAAGGTATGTTTCTAGACCAGATTTGTCTCAGAAATACAGTATTGTCCTTTCTTTGTCTGTATCTTTTCAATAAAAGCCAAAAACACAGTTTCAAAATATGACGCCATGAGCTACCAGCAATTAAGATGCCATCACTCCGTCAAAAATGATATAATTTTGAAAATTGTTTTGGTAGTTGGTTGCATATGGTTATCTGACATCCCGTTTTGTTTTTAAATATCTTCGAAATTTGTATTTTGTGGTCATGAAAAATGGGGAATTTTAGGGGATAGAAATCCACAAATCCGAGATAAACATTGTGCAGCCCTTGTTATTTGGGGGGATCAGTCTCAGATTTGGGTGCATATGGGAGGGGGGAGGAATCCGCCCACTCCTCCGGTTTTTCGACGATAGCGGAAAAACGATGTTTTTCATACCTGATCGAAAATGAACTACCCTACCCACATCATGTAATATTCTTGGTCTCGGGTCATTTTAGGTCAAGTCACCACTCACCAGACCAGATCACGTGAAGACCTCACACCCAAAAAGCGTTTAGTTGTATGCGGATACAGTTGTAAAGCGATCGGTTTCAAACTGGCAGGATGTCATTAAGTCAACGATACCAGCAATTTTTTATCTCGGATTTATAATATCGGTGACCTAAGGTCAGAGTCAATTTTGTGACCACTAACACTTGTTTGTCAATAACTCTCGACAGAATGAAGATAGAGACGTGAAAACGGTGCCAATGTGTTTGTTTCGTCGACACACGTCTTACAATACGCGACATGACCAACTTGGGTCACCGCTTGACCTTGACCTGATGTCAAATTTCCCAGTTGACCTCACCTGTGAAAATGGATAAGATTCGAAGTGCCTGGACGAGACAAACATGGTGGCGTCAAAATAACTGCTTTATCTTTATTAGTTAAAATCACCTCTGGAGCCCAAAATATTCACCTGAGCTCAAATTCTAGAACAGCAAAGTTAATTACAACTTTCAAGAGCTTTCGATATTTTTCCTGTTTGCTCCTATCTATCATAGTTTACGAGATCATAGCCGACGCTGACGCTCTTCAGGATGAACTAAACCGTCTTAGTGCATGGTCTCGTGTCTGGCGTCTGAAGCTTAAGCACTGCCACCTTAACATTATATTTTAGTTGAGATAGCCATTTGCGTGCTTGGCATTTAAATTATGTGTGGTATAAGTTAAAACAACCACTGAGGTCGAATCAGAGAAATTCGAGTTTGGTTTTGACATCTGTAACATTCCCAGTCCCCAGTGTATTTGAACGGGGACCCTGATCCGATGTCGTCGTCTCTCTTTACTAAATGTTGATTACAGTCGACTTGTTTTACCTTTGGCCATACATTAGCCATACACTACTCAACAGTCATATTTATGGCAGCGTGAAGGGTTTCTTTATTCCCAAAAATTCCTTCATATGACGTCATCAGCCCAAATATTAAAACGTAACTTTTTATGAAATTGAGCAATGTTTGTGAGAAACAAATTTCATAATCGTGTTCGGCAGCAATTACTTCATATCAATTATCAAGTACCACAAGCGGCGTACATTTAAGAACTTTTGGGAAGGTGGCAGTGTCCCTTTAAAGGGAATAGTTCACCTTTAACATTAGGTTTTGAGTTGAGATAGCCAAGTTGTGGCGCATACTCGAAAATGACTTGTGACGCTTTCACATTTTCCAAGAAACCTCTTAATTATTTAATATTCAGTCCTAAAAGTCGGGACCGGGTATACCCGGTAACTCCAATCGCTGATTGGCTGATTTTGGCTGAGTTGACGTATGATTATGACGCACAGATGACGTAAGACTTGGGGAAAGTGTAAGTGCTGGACAAAACCATACTGTTT
>VOPJ01005946.1:53221-121408 GCA_014673585.1 Semibalanus balanoides
CACTTCAGTGCCCTCCCATGAGATCTCAGAAGGTATGAGAGCTAGAACTATCAAACTTACTGGGTTGGTAAGTGCTATGGTGATCTACAGTTTCTGAAATTTAGGTGATCTTAGGTCAATATCTCAAAGGTCAAACGAGGTCACAAAGGTCAAATCTGGTCAAATGTCACCATTTTGGGATTTTGACCTCTTTGACGTCACATGTCACCAGCTATGTGTTTGAGTTGTGTCCGGGGATGATAATTGTTATTGGATACCGAATGGCGTTTGAATCTTCCCGATCTGACAGTTGGTTCCGTAGATATCGCTTTGCCGATCTCAATTCTTGCAGCCATCTTGGAATTCAAATCCATATAACTACAAAATTAACCGACCGATTTCAATTTTTTCACTTCAAAGGATGTGCTATTGTTCGGCCGTAAATGTCGCACAAAAGCTACCGCCTTGCTCTGCTTCGTTTTCGAGGTATTCACGACAAACATGTGGGGGGGGGAGCACAAAAGTGCCCCCCTCCAGTGCGCTTGTTAACTTCCCAAACCAAGCAACATAGGACAATGCGGCAAGAACCAGCATGTTGCCCGTCATGATAGGAATCTGACAGCGTGCGATTTTTAGGTTTCAGGTTAACGGCTTCCAGGTCAAGTTAATGACCTAAGATCGACCACGTCCAAAAATAAGTGTATAAGTATAGCGCTTAGTATAACTTTCGAACGGAGAAAGATAGAGAGACACCGTAAACGGTAACGTGTTGCCTGTCGTAAGGATAACAAAGACATCCCTATTTGAGTATCTAGGTCAACTGCTGACGTTTGGGGTCAGGTCAATGGCCCATTGTGGTCTGACATAACCTTGACGAAAAGGTCTTTGCTCACTATCTAATAGTAGTATACACTTCAAATTTTGATAGGATACGTATAATTGTTGTAATGTTGTAACTCAGCTACTGAAAATTTCAGCAAGATGCGCTGCATGTGTAAAAAGTGTTCCAATACAAATATCTGGGGGCGGCTGTCATCACATCCCGTAGGGCGAGGGTTAACAAGCGCACTGGGGAGTGGAGAGGCGTCAAATAGAGCCAGTCATCCTGTTGTGAAAATTTTGCGACTCTTCCTCATTCCAGGGGCGTGGTTTCCTATCTCTTTGTGGGTGCCAGAGCACCCACAAAGCTGAAATGGGCACCCACAATAGTCTTCAGCACCCACAATAGTCTTTCAGCACCCACAATCAAGAGCATGTTGTTGTGTTGCTGTTGTGATTTATCGACGCCCGTGTGGGGGCTCTAAGTCAACTTTAACGAATTCCTCCACCTTCCTCTACTACATACGAAAAACCGGCACAAATGTTTTTCGTTATCTGCTGTAGTGGGATTGCGGGGATTTTTTTATTTCAGTTTGAGCACCCACAATCATTTTCATAAAACCACACCCCTGCCTCATTCCGTTCATGCCAGATTAGTCGGAAGAAGTGTCTGTCTCGCTTTCCAGTAGAACGGGGATATCATATTGAGGGATTTACTAATACCACAAGCACTATGATTAACTGTGCTGCGCAGCGGCGTTCAGGGCATGCCATGCCTGGACTTTCCGTGGATCAAGGAGGTGCTGTTGACTGCGGAATAATAGCGCCCACATCAGTCTCCAATGACGTAATATGTCTGGACTTACCTTGCACAACGGGTCCGCTATGAACTGTAGAGGAGCAGTGTCCTTATCATACACCAGTCCCTTAATGATGTCATATAGAGAGACTTACCTTGTATCACGGGCGCGCTGTAGACTGCGCAGAACATGAGCGTCCACACCGTGCACCAGTGCCTTAATGACGTCATTGCTGGTCTGCTGGCACTTCCGCACTCCCCTGAAACACGGAGACGGTCCAGAACGGTTATATGCAAACCTCGGCACTGAAAATCTGAAATAGCACAACTCTGAGTATGTTGAGTGGGTACAGACCGGCGTTCTCGGCTGCGACGCCCCGGCTGAAATGGAACCTGACCCCAATCACGTGTCGCTGGCTTGATTAGCGCGATTATAAACGTTCTCGGCGTGTGTTTACCCTTGCTGCCACTGCGCTCGTCAGCACTGGCTGAGAGCGTGAACATCACTGACGGCATGACTTCCAGGGTCAGTCCTTGCGCGTACTGGTGACCTTGTCCCTGAACATGACGGACAGCATGATGTCCGCATAAATACATATGACCAGTTTGATAGAGGGTTGTGTGTCAGATTTATTATCACAGTGAAATGCTGAACCTGGTTCAGGAACAAGTACGATTTTTTGGGTGTCCGACCAGGGCTTATGTTGTCAGATGCACGCAAATCTACGGTTAGTATGTACACACATACACTGTATACACGACTGAGGTTCACTGTTTTCTGCACCCGCCTAGCAGGACAGTCATAACCGCACGCCTTCTGTCAGTGACTCCAGGTGCCACTCGTGCTCACACTGCGGCTATCTCGATTCCCCGGGCCCGGCCAATCAGAGGACTGCTCCGGGACATAAAGCGAGGACGTGCCCTTGGGGCATGCCACTAGACTGAAGGATCTGTTTTAAGGCGGATCAGGCCCGTCACCCGCGGGCGCTGGTTGGCACAGAGTTAACCCCGCGACTCAGTGAGTAAGGCGGATCAGGCCNATCGACAGTGCACGGTGCACTGTCGATTTTTAATGCCGTTTGCTGCGGGAGTGTGTTACGCCGATGTGAGATGCATTGCATATATGTCAAACAGTATGTCTGCTGTCGGTGTAAATGAGATATGCCGAATTGAGCTGAACAGACGCCGATTTACATTAAGAAAAGGTGCAGGTATACTTACAACATAGATGATTAAGGTAGTATGAAAATGCACAAAATAACAGTATTTTGCAGAAAAAGATACATGTATACACCCATGTCCCTCGATACAAAGTTTGTTAAGGTCTTAACGAATCCTCGGTAATTAAATGCGGAAACATCTCCAACGCCGTCTAGCTTGGTCACTAGAGTTCTACATGGGGTGGCTATCCCCATGGCTGGCCGAACCCCATGGCTAATGGGGTGGGCCGGACCTGGAAAATCTCTGATCATGGCTGTGGCTACGGCTGTGGGCTCGCAATTGGTCTATCCTGTGATTTGTTTTTGCATCAAAATCTTACCAAACCAATTCATGGTTAAGAGGCAGCCTTGGCGTGTTTTGTCGTAACAGTAGACTGGAAATAAACACATAATATGAATTTAAAAAATCCTCACGGCTGGCCAACGGCCAGCCATTTATATTTGGGAGTGACTGTGGCTGGCTGTGGCTGTGATGCCATGGCTGTGGGGTGGCTAGGCCAAGGAAAAGTGCAGCCATGTCAAACTCTATTGGTCACTGGAATATGGTACACCACCTGGCGTTTAACACACGTATGTGTTAACATTAACGTAACGGACTTGTCATGTTCCAATGTCTTGTTTATGTGTTTCCTACTTTGACGAAGTGTTCTGAAGAATGCCGAAATCAACAAAGAGTTTTTGGCTGAATGGACAATTAAATATTAACTAAAGACGAAGTCTTATACTGAATAGTCAATCTTTTTGCCGGAGGTGAATCAGTTTTGCTGAATAATGAATGTTTTACTGAAAGCCGAACCGCTGGCACACACTAGCGATATGTTATGCCGATATGCCAAAGTTTTGGCCGGAATGGTGAATACCCGTTTACTAGCGCCAATCACATATGCAGATTGGCTGGGGAGGTTTTGTGGATTGGACGACGAGTAATGCAAAAAGGTGTATTTCCTCGGTGGCGGTAACTATTAAATTGCACTGTATCTATTTGTTGATGACTTAATGAGACATCGTTGGCTAGGTGCTGATATTTTGAAGGCCAGAATAATCATCTGAGGATAGTATGACCATAACTTTAATATATGTTTTCTTCAAAAGGCACACCCCAGCCAACAATTAACTTGGGCACTGATCCGGCACAATGGTTTAATCTCATGGTGCCCGATCAGTGCCCAAGTTAATTGTTGGCTGGGACGGCCCGAAGAATGTTTGGAAAATTAGCACGTACAAACAAATGCAGTGCTTAGTATAAAAATACTTACAAACTCGGGCTGCAGCAAAGACTGTGGTTAAGGTTCTGTCTGGATTAAATTCTCACTGCACTTCTCGGTTCTCACGTTGTGCCATTTGAATAAAAACAGACTATTACACCTACCATGGATAACATGATACCTGGATTGGACACAACATTTTCGGCCTCTTATTGCCAAGCACAGCAGTGGCCAGTGAATGACGGTGCTGGACTCGCATTTGCACGAGCCGAGACAAAAGTATATCAGCTTAACAGCTCCGTTTCCAATTTCGGCTCTGCAATAAGAGGCCGAAAATTGAGTGCCCAATCCAGGTATCATGTTATCTGTGATATATATATATATATATATATATATATATATATATATATATATATATATATGGATGGATAAAAACGATGCTTCACATATCGTATATGACCTAAGGAAATTCACCAGTCGCCTAGCTCACAAATGGCTGGCCTCCTTTGTAGTGGGCTAACAATGCGTTTTGTCTCCCGGCAGGATACGCAGCGGTTGACGTGGTCTCACAGCGGGAGATCAGCTGATCACGAGTGACTTAGTCGTCAGCTGACCACGAGTGACTTAGTCGTCAGCTGATCACGAGGGAATCCGTCGTCAGCTGGCCAGGAGTGATTCAGCGTCAGCTGACTCCGTCAGCATCCAGAGTTCGCCAGGAGGGACGACTGCGAGTCAGGTGAGTCAGGTCAGATCTGCTCAGTATTGGGAAGGTCAGGTCAGGTCATAGATAACAGGAGACTTCTGTTAGCTATGGTCAGGTCTATCCGACCCGGGAGGTCAGGTCAGGTCAACCAGACCCGGGGAGGTCAAGTCAGGTCCATCAGACCTGCGTAAGTCTGGTTTTGTCTACCCGACCCATGCAAATTCAATTCAGGTCAGGTCAGGCGACCTGACCTGAACTAACTTCACATGGGTCGGCTAGACATAACCAGATCTACGCAGGTCTCAGATGGTCTATCCCGACCAGCGGAGAAGACAGAAGTTCTGATTAAAAACGACGATTAGGGGACCGGAATTGTCTTTTAGTTAAGTGTTGGGATGATGTGCTCTGATTGCCGTTGCTCTGGGTCCGTTGGATGAAGAAGGACTGTAAAGTATAGACCCATCATAACCCCCAAGTGGAAAGAACTGGGTGGGCCTGGGGATAACGAAAAAAAACATGGGGTGTCGTCCTTCAGCACAGACAAAAAACATGTGGTCATAGTACAACAAATAATGGAGGCATGCAACAAAATGGCCTTTAAAGTTCATAACTCTTAGCTTCGTTTTAACCGAACTTCAAAGTAGGAATGAGCCACTTGTATTACGAGGGGCCTCGATCACAGGTAAATTACCCCCAGATTCCACTCGCCCACTCTAGGCTCAGAAGGCCATCTAGACACTGATAGTATATTGTTGTTTGCCGGATTCCACCGGTGGTATATTTAACACAACGGAACATTAAATAATAAGACCCAGTAAACACATATTAACACAAGGATTGATGAAAATGTTAAATCAACGAATAACATATGCTATAAATATACAAATATAAGACATGAATATGAGAGTATCTATACTTGATTAGTATATAGTCTGCATCATACCTGTCAAATATGAATATTATATATATATATATATATATATATATATATATATATTATACAATTACTTTTTGTACAATTACATATGATTCAATTACATATTGTACAGTTATATATTTTACAATAATAATAATATACATACTATACATGTATTATACACAGTAAATAATATATATAATACAAGGTTCAGATGGGCAGTGATTTGAATGGCCAAATTATTTCATAGTACTTTGATATGCAATACACACTTTACTGGGCTTAAGTGACTGCGAGGGTGGCAAAGGTTACTAAGTTTCCTGTGGCCACACCTGGCAGCACCGAATTACCTGTTGCAAGTTAAACCAAATGTATAGCTACTGAGTGATATAGACTAACAGTATAGACTGTACGGGTCGCAGGCATGATAATAAAACAGTTTTGGTCTGGTAGGATATTACAGCTGTGTCGATTGCGCTGCTACTTCATTTTTTACATTGTGACCCAATTTTTCCATATTGTAGCCAAGTTGAGAGTCGAGCTTTGGAGATCCATCACCAATGTACGCGAGTGATCAAGTGTTAAATTGCTCGCATTCAAGCATTACATAATAGGTACATTCCATGGGAAATGGAAACTGACAGTAATGGAGCTAAAAATACCTTAGCTTTGCATCCCATTCACTGCACCCGGTATAGCTGGGAATGTGTGTCGGAATGCCCAGACTATTAGGGATGTGCAGAATGTTAAATGTGCGGAATTCGCTGGTTCTGGCCAAGTTTCCCGGAAATCTATACCGTTTCCAATTCGCAGTGTTGCGGGCTGGGTGTACCTATTTTTGCACAGTAGGTCATGCATAGCGCTGATGTGCCGAGCCGTATCAGTACGAATGTGGCGCCGTGTTCCGAATGCAGGGCTTCATGTGGACACGTGCAATCTGAAGCAGAATATCGTTTTGGCAGCCAGACATATAGTCAATGAAGCGGTTTGTGGTGAGGTCTAGCAGCGCATAAAAGTCCAGTCTTAGTGTCGTGACGAGCATGAAGGCATAAACCAGCCACAGTGAAGTGCTGATGTGATATTTAATGAGGTGTTCCCCAGTCAATAGTCATGAGTGTGATATCAAGTTGATGTTTCAGTAGTCCATTGGTCTGTTTCACGGTGGTTGTGCTAATGGAAGATGTGGACTTTTACGATCGCGTAGCAGCACCTCTCGCTTTGTTTTATCGTTGCTCAGACAGTTGTTAATGAACTTTTACATGTCACATCGTAAAACACTGTTGTAAGGCTCACAAGGCAGTCGCAACTTTGCGGAGTCGAGCTGTTACAAGTAGCCTTTCAAGCTGTAACAGACATATCGACATTTTCAACTTATCATACCCTACATTTGCGGCTGGGTACTATTATAAGTACCCACAGCAAGTACGCCTACACCACTGATACGCAACTCCCATCACGCACCCATGTACCCGGCGCTGGCCTTGGCTGCAATCAATGACGTCACCATCGATTGATAAGTCTGTTAGGAACAACTGGCGCCGTCCCACGTATGTATGGTCACAACAGGCTGGTACACTGGCCTGGCTCGGAGAATGCCGATGTCAGTCCCCGGGCCATGGCATGCAGAACACACATCGCATAGCGAACCGTGTGTATAACGAACTTTGCTAATATGTACAGCTTTGCATGTTATGACAATTCAAATTTAGGGGAGAATGGTGCTGGTTGCATCAATTTGCGCATTTACGTTCCTACTTCCTCGCCGTCTATTCATTTTTTTTAATCGGACTCTCCTGTAGGAAAGGCGTGTTTTTCCCCATTAAAACGCATATTCATTTTTATTATATAACGAAGTATAAATAGGTGCAGCGTCAATTTGAAGACAGCTCTGCAAGTTATAAATTTAACCCCGCTACCAGGACAGGTTGCATCTACCCTTGCATTGCAATATGCTTCTTCAAAATGATTCAACTTGCCCCATGTCTTTGATTTTTAGTGCCTAAAATGGTAGAAGCTTAAGCAGTTGAGAAAAATATCTTATCTCTTATCGCTTAAACGCCAGAAGTATATGCTACGACAAGATTAGGTCAGTTCTATCACCTTTGAAGTTGTAAAGAGTCCATTTTTGTATTAACTTTCTTCCTAAAAACTCACCCTTTCGTCGCCTGCCAGATCAGCCAGCTTCTTTAACAGCGTTCGCTTCGCCATTGCAAAGGATTTGTGCATGTGCGTTTCTTGTACTCATTTTCCTGTACTCATTTTCATTTCATGGGTAATTTTTCGTGATAAGCTCTGATGCATTTAAAGGGACTGTCCCACCTTAACATTATATTTGAGTTGAGATAGCCATTTTCCGTGCTTGTGCATTGAAATTATGTCTGGTATAAGTTAAAACAACACCGAGGTCAAATCAACAAGAAATTTGAAGTTTTTGGTTTAGACATCTCCAACAAAGAACTCTGTCGGCCTATAGCATTAGGTTCTTAATCGATGTCGCATCTCTCTTTTTAACCTATGTTTGTGAAAGTCGACTTGTTTTAACATTTGCTGTCATAAGGCCATACACTAGTTCATACATATAGCAGCGTGAAGGTTTTATCTATTTCTCCAAAAATCTTCATATGACGCCCATCAGCCCAAATATTAAACGTATTTTTATGAAATTAAGCACTGTTAGTGAGAACTCAAATGTCATAATCGTGTTGCGGCAGCAATTCTTAAATTTAGCACCACATGCGGCGTACATTTGAGAACTTTTGAAAAGGTGGGACAGTCCCTTTAACCCGTGATGCATTTAGCCCCGGTCTCCTCTACCGTGGTTTCGAGCTTAGATGAAAGCATAATGGTAGTCAGATTACCTGAAACTGTTAGAAATTTCGCTGACGCTTCGCTGCGCAGAGACTCGAGACCCTCAAGTAAAAAGCGAATTCGCTAAGACTATTTAGCATAACAAAATATGACAATCTTTCTGCATTTCTCTTCTTTCCTGGCCGTGTCGGGTAGACCGTAGATATAAGGGCACGCCTGAAATTGATCGTCGTGATTGGTTCCATTTAACGGTGCTTGCAAAGGGAAGGTTCTGTAAAGGTAAACTCGTTCTTAAACGTACGCACAGTCGCTATGAGAAGATAACAGCAGGCTCAACAACGCAGCAGGCTATCTGATCGTTTATAGTGTAGGCATTCGTCGCAGTATGTCTGTGGCGGCTCGCCAAGTTGTTATAGAGGTCGCCACTTGAGGTCGGTTGGCCCGTCGTGAGGAAGTCGTGTCGACCGAGGCAGCACCTGGTGGGAAGTTCTTGAAGCTGCATATCTCTATTGGCCGCTAGATGGCTAAGCCAGCCTGAGACGGTGCTAGCAAGCGAATCGGAGCCTTGTAGCAATGTAGCATGCTGACGGCACTTGGAGAACCAAAGTAAGTATTACGGTTGTCAATCGTTGACAATCGTCAATCGTCAATCGTATTACGGTTGTCAATCGTCAGGTGCTTTACGAGCTTCATATTGTCGTTTTTTATCATTCATCGGCAAAGAACTTCGGATTATTTCAAATACATCAGTAGGGGAGAGTGGGGTATAACGGGCATGTTAGTGTTTGATGCTTCATAACTCTGGCACAAATGCTGCGATAGTCTGATTTGTTTGGTCTCAGTTATCTTCCATCATTTATGAATCTATAACCTACGTTATAAAAATCAATATGCACAAATGTACAAATGGGGGCCTTTCCCGCGAGGGGCTGCAAAAGACCGTCTTGCCCCATATTGCAGGGTAAGATTGGGTTTTCCATTGTGGGCATAACGAGCATAAACTTACTTCAATATTAACAGATGTGTTTGCAGTGAAGCTAAGCTTATCCTACGTCCTGAGAAGAAGACATTACTCTATTAACTCGCACCTAAAATTAGTACAATACTGTAATAATAACAAATTTCTATTGTCACTTGTGATCTGGAGTGTATACCAACCGCTGTGTTCTACACAGAACTGTGTGTTCGTGCTGTATTTCATTATAAACTATATAGAGAATGAAAATTTATCCAAACAAATACAGATCCAATTGCTCTCAGCCAGAGCACTCGTGTCGCGTAAGCTCCAAACTGAAATTATACAGGAACGATAATCGCTCAATGGCAATTAAGTCGAAGACAGCTGAACATTAGGGGATGCCATTAGCACCGCGACGTTACTTGCGGCTATTTCTGTTAACAGCGATACTTCCTGGGAGCCTAATCTCCTTCGTGCCCGCCCTGATTCCGAAGCTGACGTGGCAACTAGATCTTGAAAAATTCGAACGCTTCAAAGCTCTATCAAATTTGGTACGAATAGGTGCATAACGCTAATTATTGTATATCCGTAGGTGGTCCCTGAGATGACGTCCTCAGGTCACGGTCAAATAATTTTTTTTTTTGACCGTTGCCATCAATGTCCCGGTGAACATGTTGGATTGTCTGCCGCAACAAATGCGATCATTAAACCGACATAATAGGTGGCAAATTGGCTGTCCTATGGATTCGTGTGCATCTGATACTTCTAATTACCATTCTAAGCTAATTTTGACCTTGGGTCAGGTCAAGGTCATCCGAGGTCACGAGGTCAAATTTAAAATTACGGTCATTATCAGTTTTAACACATGTTTATGGGTTCGTTTATTGAATAAAACGTGACAAATGGCATTAGAACATGTTTTTTCCCATATAAATTGAAGAAAAAAACAAAACACGGAAATGCATTTGTTAATTTACGTTATACGGTAAAGGTGGTCTAATTTTGTCTTTGAAAGGTTGTCACTCAGCCATTTTTAAAGATATTGACTTCAAACCTGCTACACACATTCATTGGAAACATGTCAATTATATATATTTTGATTTTTTGAAAATTCGAAGATGTTTTTGACAAATGTTAAAAAAATGTCTTTGGATTTCTAAATTTCTTAACTTCAACAAATTTCGAAATTCCGAATTAGCAGTTTGATAGACTAACCTATTAACTGTAGTTTGGTGTATGACAATTTATTTTATCTTTCAAAACTGTTACTTTTGACAGCGTTCCCGCAAACCCTCATTTTTCAAACAAAAACACGCAGAATATGACGTCACCTACCGTATCGATTTCCGAGTTTCAGCCTGTCACATTAGCACCTCTACTCTTCTTGTTCCATCGAGCCAGACTGCGCGATGTCAACATTAATTGCGAGGAGACAAACTCGGTTGGATACTGCAAGGTTTGAGTGTACGATTTACCCTATGTTGGTTTTAGGAGATATTGTAAAGAATAACGGAGAGCGTGGTGTGCGTGGGTATAAAATAGCCAACCTCGCCCCATGATAGATAATCGCGGAGCGTTTTGACTACTTTCACCCAAACTTTCAAAAAGTATGTGACACGCTATTCAGCAAGAAGCCACATGGCAAATGCAACGTAGATTGTCATAAAATCGTTATTCAAATTCCTTATCTAGAAATCTAAAACAATAATCCTCCATAATTATTTCTGGGACATTAGCTACTTAAGTTCCTTTAAGGCTACTCAATATTTTCATGGAATAGTCTAAGCTAGTTAGGCTGTTGAATCAACCCTTTTAAGATAATAGTTGTTTATTGTTGTTAATTTATGTATTATAACTACCGCTTTATTTATTTGTAAATCATGTAATTATTTATCAATTACTCTACATAATTGATAATTAAGTGATCCATTAATTTATCAGACCAACGCAAGAAGAAACATAGCCCAGAAGCCTCCGCGGGCCAGTTCCGGTGCCACCTCGTCTTCTGCTTGTACAGTTTGGACCACTAATAATGCGTATGGCCAAGCACGGGCCAATTTTTATGCATGTTTACCCATCTTGCCCCATTTGGTCATCGTGTCGAACCCAAATTCCAACGAAGGCCATCGCCGCCATATTGCCGGAGCCAAACCGCCAAATTACAGCTGATCAAGAACCCCTCTCACTTTAGCCTCTGCTAGGATATTCAGTTGCGTAACACTAAAAACACATTGCGAAACGCTAGAGAACAATATTTAAGGTTCGAGTGCACTGCACGATTTTAGTTTTTCAATAATATATCGAAACGAAGAGCTTCCCATACTGTGACTTCGCCACACGAGAAAGGTTTAGCGCTCGGATTGCCCCGCAAAACTGGAGATAGATGTCGTTGCTAGTTAAGGCAACAGGGCCGGTGCCCGTCTTTCTTACCCCGCCTGTCATACCCCACTCTCCCCTACCTACCTACCTATACCTATACCTACCTGCCTATAACCGACCGCCTGCATTTATGAAGCCATGGTATAGGTAACTAGATACCGACCTACGTTATCTATGGTTGCTGTGGCAGGAGTGGATCCAGAACGGTAGTTTTGGAGGGGCCAACGTTTTTTTTGTGGGGGGGGGGGCAAAGTCCATAAAGTCTCGCACAATTCTGAAAACTGATCGGTTTTTGCTTGCTTATGCATTTATAGCTGATTTAAAATAAACTTTCCTTTGTGAAAATTCCTTAGATTTTCTTTTATCTCAGGAAATGTGTCAATTTTGCTCAGGCCTCTGATCTCAGACTTTTTTTGGGAGGCATTGCTGGATTAGCCTCCCTGGATGGGGTCCTCCCCCCCCTAGGACCACTTCAACCCAGCTCCGCAGCCCCCCCAGATTAGCAGGATTTTAACATTAGCTCTTTGGGAGCGGGAGGGGGAGGGTCAAGCACCTAGCCGGCCCCCAAATACCTGCCCCCCATTTGAAATTATGCATCGACGCCCCTGTGTGGTAAGACACGAGTATGCATTGAACACCATTGTTCGGTGATACAGGTAAATCAAATTTTAATTGGAAATTTTCTTTTAATTAAGAATGACAATTGATCAGAACTATATATTTTACTCAAAGCAAACCTTTAGGTTAAATGTTTTTCTCATTGAGAAACCAAGGTCTCAAAATAATAGTGACCAATTTAAGTGCACCTGTAGTATGGACTTTAACAGGGGACCATATTAGGGATGGAATACAATTTATAATGACAGTGTCCCGAATATCCTTGGGGGTGGCGAGTGGCGATGCCTATATGCTGGAAAAAATGTTCAGAACCTCCAGCTGGGTTCCCGACTCAATTCAAGTTTGCACTGATTATATCACGTCGTTTTGATGTAGCCTTAAGTTTTGGGGTCAAGGCAACGGTTGATGATTCTGAGTTTTTGACGGCCGTCAATACTTACCTATCTGATAATAAATGTGAACTGTTAATATTATTTGTGTGACCGCTCTCTCTACTCTTTGAGACGTTAATACAATGGACCGCATTGCTACTTATTTTCATTCATATTTTCATTCACGTGCTCATCAAGTGGTTCACCCGATACCATTGCCTGTGCCGGGCCTGGTTCACAACATGTTAAGTGAACGCTTATACAGAAGGAAAACCATGTCCCAGTTAATGAGTTAATTTTAGTTGAATTTGAACTGTTCATGTTTGGTAACATTCGAGTGCGATTTCCGAAACATATTGGAGGAAACTATTGGCGGAATTTCATGTAGTTGGCAGGAAGCCATTGTCCCGAAACTTTACGTTTGGGCTTACCAGTTATTTTACCAGCTTAAGTACTTAAGCAACCCTCATGCTGAAAAGACATCTTCCGGAATTGGTCCATCAAGATAACATCCGGAACGCCCCATCTTTGTTAGAAGCATTAAGATGTTAAGTATGAACAGCATCTAGAGATAAGAAAGTTTTCATTTATTTTCCTTGCTTGTAATCATGGTTACGAGTGTGTTTTAAATGGATATTAAAATGCCGTTTTTTAGATTCCAGCGTTTCTTTCAGTTGGGAATGCACAATGCAAAATAATGAATTAGGAAGTAAAAGATAAGAGTTGATATATGCAGCTCGCATGACCAGACGTCTTCATCGTCTTCTCTCTGGTAAATAATGGTGGAATATTACAGAAAACAAACGAGCGCATTGCATCACAAAGCCCGTGTGTTATGGTTTTATAATGCAACATTATTGTAATGGCCAACTTAGCTTTTTGCGTTACGTTTTATTACTCCCAAACAGACGTCAAGCACGCTTCCCGGCGCAAAGCATTTTGCATGCTTAATGCTTATACATTAATGTTTCAAAGCAAAGCATTGTCACACCATTGCAATTATACGGCGATTGGATAGCGATTTAGGGACCGGGAACTGGAGAGGGATGTTTTCCTCTGGATTTGGCAGTTCTCGGTATAAGTTTGCCTGCAGAGTTGAATTGAGCTGTATTTACCTAGTGACCAACCCACCCATTGTGAGCGGCCAGTTCTTTGACGGTAAACCTCAAGAAGCGAGAAAAGATTTCCGATGACAAATTTACCCGAAAACCGGTTTCCCATCGATCACTGTCTATCGTTTCCGGTATGCCGCGATCGAATCTTGCAAGAGGTAGGATAGGGGAGCTGGCTTTGGATGGTCTGGTGCTTTTGAGTCGAATGCTGTTTCTCGGTGTTGGCATTAAAGGAAATATTCCCCCTTTTCTACACAAATTGAGTAATCACTTGAAATCGACAGACAAGACCAAAATAAAGTGTAAGTTCATCACATTTTGCATAAAACATCCATACGGAAAGATATTTCAAGTTAAAGTTGATAGCATGGACTCACAGAAGTTTTTAAGCTGTAAGTTTAGACGTACAGCTTCAGATGCATCAGTATCCCATGTGTGGAGCTTTTCAGAGCAAGTTGGTAAGGATAACATATAATATTGGGTGGTTGTTTTGCATGGCTAGGAATAAAATAATAACAGAGAATAGCAATAAGAACATTACAATTTTACAAACCGGATGCCTTCATAACTGCCACAGATGGTGCAGACAAAACACGAGGATGGTGTGGCCAAAATCAAAGTAGCATCTGACCAGGAAACTCTACCCGTCATCTATTCAGATTCTTGTCATCGTTCCTGCCGTTTTTAATGAGATATTATGATTGTTTATTAAATATATGTGCAGTTACAAGCCACTTCTTTGACACAAAACTTGTAGTTTTGACTGGTAACGGGTCCACCGACTTCGATAATCAAAATTTATCATCGCATGATCGCTGTAGCAATTTTTTTAGATCTTGTAGATCATCTTTCACCCTAGCGCATCTTACCTGTATGTAAATATCATGAGCCCTCTCTGTTGCATTACAGGTCTATAATAATAATACAAATATGTTTGTACTATTAGCCGTTTTCACGATGGATTATTTTGCGCGAAATGTTTTAAAACATTTTAAAATGTCTTTCAACATTTCAAAACAGTTCCAAAATAAGCGTCCCGGTGTGTTGGCTGGTACAGCAGGTTAAAGGGAATATACCGCCTTGGGAAAAAGTATGTGGAATGATGGAGATGAGTGACACTCATCTGGGCACTCATCTCCATCATTCCACATACTTTTCCCAAGGCGGTATATTCCCTTTAACTGCTGTGTCGGAAAACCCAGCGGGACGCTTAATTTGGAACTAATAGTACCTTAAATTATACTCGCCGGATGCTGATGGGCTGCATTTAACTTGTGTGCGTGTGTGTGTTGAGCAATCAACAATGCATGATATAATGGGCTCCAAATGATAACACCTATAAGTTGGCGTGCTCTAAACCCCCAATATAATCATCAATGAATGACATGATATCACCTTATTGATAAGCATATGCACAGTTGCACACTGCAGAGGCTAGACAGTCTCACGTCTTAATGCATGAACAACACCAAACATTGTAACACGCTGATACAACATGTATAAACCGCTTGAGCGTGTCATAAACTCGAAATGAGCTTACAACGTTTTAGCATTAATTTATTTCCTTCCGTGGCCACACCCACAGTCACATGGAATCATGGTCACCGCCGCACCGGCACGGGCAACACGCCTCGATTTCCTGCAGAGTCCACTCCGATTCTGTGCAGATGTTTTCCTCATTGATGTCCAATAAGTTTGCGCTGTTGGAGTGATGCTGTTGGCTTGTTTAACCTGATTACTGCCTCGTTTGCCGATCCTTCCCGTTTTATTTTTTATCGCAACCATATCCGCATATAGGATCAGGCAGATGAGTAATGCACTGCATGCTTTTCTCTAGATACATACATATGTAAAAATACATGTTAGATACATGCATTTTTTAAGTTTCAAAATACTTTATTCACTATTCATGACATAGCACACATGAGTTACGGACTTGTAGTACAGTATCAACTCACGTATTACATTCTTGCAGTAGACCTTTACACATTACAGTGGGTATTACTGTCTGCCCGTTCAGCAGCATAGGTCGCGCGTCTCGGCCGCACACCGGCCAGGGACGGAGTTGGATACATACATACATACATACATACATACATACATACATACATACGTGCAGTCAATGTCACATAGGAGGGTCTGTTTTTACCATCACAACTTCTTCCTTCGCTTGTACCGTTTTGCAACTGTTCGCAAGATTTCGAATGGAGCAATCACTGGTGGATCCAGACTCTCTCCATGGGGAGGGGGGACCTTTTTTCTATAGGCATCCATTTTTTTTTCTCCTCGGATCCGGGCTGTTCACCATATTTTGGTATTGGAGCTGAAAAAATGCACTTTTTTGGGCAAAAGTTTTTTCGGGAACAAAATCACTTTTTTTCGAAGATAAAAAAATCGGGGAAAAAATCATCTTTCGGAGAATTAAAATCACAAAACGCGATATTCCGTAGCATATACAGATATAAGACATAAGAAGGTAATACAACACCGCACTCTCTTACACCACAACACCGCTCTTACCAACTCACAGGGGCTTCACCGATAATTCTTGAGTGGGGGCTGAAATGACGAAAAAATGTACCCTTTTTTGCCTTTGCAACATATTTAACGCGGATTTCCATGTTATAATAGGTATTTAGTTATTTAGCGTCGCGCGCAATTTTTTCGGTGTGCCTGATCAAACTCAGAAGTTGTAGGCGGTGGGCCTCGTAGAAGATAAGAGACTAAAAATGCGAATAATTTAATTCAGTGTTACGAGTTACGACGAACCGAAGACGATGATGATGGCTTGGTTATGACGATGGCCACAGATTTGATGCCGCGAAGCGGCGTGATATTTTTTATTTTAGGTAGTGGAAAATGCCATTTTCATACTGGAACCAGACCGTAATTGGAGCCAAGCCACAGGCCCACAGGTAACTCTTTTTCTGGTTGCAAGATCGGTATGAGGACAAATACTGAAATGAACATAGTTTTTATACACATTATCCTCGGGTTGTAAATCACGATGACCGGTGGCAGTCAGCACTCAATTGAACATATATGATATAATCATAATAGCTGTACCTATACATCTGTACTAGAGGTGCCACTTTTCAGGTTTGTGGCTACCCGTCCCGACCCGCAAACCCCCATCAACTACCCAACACTACCCACATGAGCATATAGGCTGTTAGCTACCCGCAAGTACCCACAAATACAATTTGTCATTAGCCGTTTTCACAATGGATTATTTTGCGCGAAATGTTTTAAAATATCTTAAGATGTTTTGAAATGTTTGAGTATGAAAGTTGTAGTATAAGATATATTCCAATAAAAATAATTTACTGATTCAGGCGATATTATAATTATTCAAGAGTTATGGAAACATGAAATGAGCTCTTTACAAGATTATATACAAATTGTTTCGTTTTAAAGAACATATCGTCTAAGAGTCCGTTCGTTCCAGTTAAGCATATCGCCATACTAAGTTTACCTCATCTGGGCAGCGTCTGGAAATCCAGTCTGGCCTTCGCCATGGGCGCAATAATGCTCTAAGAAACGATATCGCTGGAGGCGAGTCCATATGAGTTAAAGGGAGTTTGCTTTGTTGGAGCGACCATAGCGTGCCTGGAGACCGGGATATGTTTCAAGATGTTCTGGAAAAGTATCAGTAGGTTGAAGATTGCATCACAGCTTAACCTATACATAATTATCCTTGCTAGTTACCACCAAACGCAATTTTGTAACAACTATGTTCTTAACAACCATATTACCAAAACTCTGAGAGACATTTCAAGACAAAATGTCTTGCAAAAGGTTGCCGTCATTTAAAGGAAAGAATAAGTTACCTAAAAACTTTCATACTAAACATTTCAAAATCATTTTTAGATTTTTAAACATTTTCGGCGCCAAAAATTAATCCATCGGAGAAAAACGGAAATTCTTGGTCTGCCATTTATTAACTTAACCTTGCCAATGCCCTTGAATCTTTTGTTGTTGGGAACTCTTCTGTATTCACTGAGGTGACTATTTTGTTCAAGCATCGGGCAATTCCATCAAAATCCATATTTTTATATTTATCAAATTTATAAAATGGGAACATTTTGCTACCCGCCGGGGCGTCAACTGACCAACTTATCCAAAGATCGCTTTTGGCTACCCCGCTACTACCCACATCTGGGTGAGTAGGTGAATTAGGTTACTTAATAAAAGTGGCACCTCCTAATCTGTACCAAACTGGTTAAAAATTGTAATAATGCCAAAGGGAATTGGGGAAAGCAGCAAGACTGATGCCAGGAAGACTTCCGCGCACATAAATGGTCGCTGTGGATTTGAGAAGCCTGGTGGAGGATTGACTTGGGGAGATGGTCGGTGTCTGGTCCCACCCCACGATTAGCTCCTTCGGTCCAGAAAAGTGGGCACCGCTGGAGCAGCTTCCGGGTGCCGATGTCCGCGTCCTTGCGTTTGCGTCGCCTTTTTAGGAACTTGGCAGGCTAGCTAGCTTAACAATTACCGTCAAGGAGAGCCTTTGTCAGACACTTCATGAAATTCTTTTATTCATTTTCCTAATTCGTATAAGCAATTACAAAAATTGTGTTAGGCCGCGAAGCAGCGCGTTTTTTTATAGTTTTTGACTGTGAATAACAGGTTTTTGACTGCTGCTAATACTATTTTTGCGATAAATCGTTATTTTTCCCCGAAAAAATGTAAACTTTCCCAGTGTTCTCCTAATTTCATTGTTCTTCACGTTCAGCAGGGAACGGTGGGGGGGGGGGGCATACTTGTGTTGAATGTCCCCCTAGATTCCTGCCGGGGGGCATTTGCCCCTGATGCGGGATGCCTCCCCCGGGATCCGCCAGTGGGAGCAATCGATGATGGCGTGAAATGCCATCCTTGTACGGTGGCTTCAGCACACTCCTGTCTGGAGCACTGCTAGCATGACGTCACCTCTCACCACCCTCCAGTCGAGAAGCTCATCCTCTGATCCTAGCCGGCCTCCTGCCGCATATGGTGTACGGCCTGTGACGTAGCTGTAGGTATTCTGCCTTGGTGATGACTCGTGGCTGAGTCTTTCCCACGGTTACCAAGAAGAGTATGATGAATTGTCATGCTATGTAGTGGCGAAGATGGTAGAAAACAGGTCTATGCGTATATTTATATATATATATATTTATACATATATATATATATGTATATATATATGTATATATGTATATATATATATGTATATATATATATATATGTATATATATATATTGTATAATAGTATATATATATATTAATATATATCCAAGCATATATATTATGTATATAGTATGTATTATATATATATATACATTATATATATTATATATATATATATATATTAATATAAATAAGATATGTATATATATATATTATATATATCATATGTTATATATATATATATATATATATATATTATATATATATATATATATATAATAATATTCACTGGCAAGATGTCTCTGCTAAGAGAAGAACGTTTTGAACCTTGGTCTTTTAAATGATCAATATATATATATATATACATATAGGTATTACGCCCAATTTGGCCAGGAATAGGGCAGTCAAGATGAGTACCTAATCTACAAGATTAGATGCAGGCACGTAGCCAGGATTTTTCTCCGGAGGGGGAACCACGTCGGAAAATTGAAACTTTGCTCCTCAGTCATATACTGCTGACTGGAGGGGGTAGGGTCGTCAGAGAATCCCATCCTATCAAGTGTAAGTATATTTTTATCAGGGGGGGGGGCATGACCTCCGTGTCCCCCGTGGCTACGTCCCTGATCAGATTCAGTATAGGTTAATTTTCTGCTATTGCACATTATGAGCTCCGAATAATCAAGCACGGCAATTATTTATGATTATTTTTAGCATTACTGAATTCCTATAGCTGCAAAATGCGATGATGCCGAAAATGCCCCGGAATAAAGTGTGTATTTTCAAATCGTCAGCGATTGACAAAGGTATAAGCAGTTGAGGGTTGTGTTGGAATCGCACTTTACTGCTCCTTCTTTTTTAAATATTTATAAGAAATGATCAGTAGATCTTTTTCAGTATACATCATGACAGAGGTAATAGTGTCGCATATTCTGTTTGTGGTTCTCTCCGTTCACTCGAAGGTAAATAGATATGGAAAATAAAACAATGCAAGTCATTGCACCAATGACTTAAATAAATTGTTTCACTTTTCTGAAACTTGTCAAATATACTCCCGATTAAGTACAGCATATGAAGTAAGTGCTGCTGAAATCGATGGTGATATTAGCTTCTTTAAGTCACTTAACTTTATACAAATTAAGCTTTTAGATTTGGGACAATGCCTCATTATTGGGCTATAGAGAGCTATGGAGAATAAGCACAGTCTTTGTAGACAATTCTGGCGCACTTGAATACCAACAAGTCTTTTGTTATCGTAATAGCAGCAGGTGATCCAGTCACGGTTCGAAAAATACAAACAGTTTTTCTCTCCGGACCAAGAATCTTGAAGATGCTTGAAGTGGCTGTCAGCCAATAAAAGACGCCACTTGCTCGCCACATAAAAGACTCCCTTTTGCCAATTCAAAATCGAATTGCCTATAGAAACAGTTATTTTTTGGGAACACAACCTTAGTAGTTTAGACATTTCAACAACTGACAAAGATAATGGCTATCTCAATTAAAAACCAATATACTTAAAGGCGAAACTATATCAGGGACGTAGCCAAGGGGAGGAGGGGGGGGGGCGCTCCCCTTGAGCAAAATAAATTAATACTAGATAGAATGAGATTCTCTGACGATCCGACCTTACAGCATATATGGCTGAGGAACAAAATTTGACTTTTTCCGGCGTGCCCTCCCTGAGCAAATTCCTGCCTACGTGCCTGAACTGTATCGTGCCATCGTACACAATTTTTGTCAAAGGTGAAACATTCCCTAATCCCTAGGGCAGTCATTGAGCAATTAATGTAAATGCAAACCTAGAGATGGTGGATGTGGAGTGTTATCCAGCGCTAGTTGATCCTATTTTTATCGAGAGTCGCATCATTCCTTGAGTGTTCCCCAAAACCTTCAGTCGGATTTGGGAAGTTTGCATAGGAAATTGGTTGGAACGTGTTCTAGGAGCTGTGTTTCCCTACACTGCCGAAAAGATGTGCTTGTTGATCATTTATATATGTTCGGCTGGAGGCAGGTGTGGGGCGATTGTTGTCCAAACTCGAAGGTAAATAGACGCAGGGTTTGCCTGACTACGCACGTTCTGGTGAACTATAGTCTGGGTTTTATCGTGTCGAGCTAGTCAATTTTCTTGTCCGCAACCATCAGCGACTATTCGGGTGCATAAAAGACGTTTTACAGCTGGGTGATAAGACATGTAGGAGGATATCCGCATTCCCACCTCACGGATATAAACTAATGCAAATATATAGTTGCTAGACTTTTGTAATATCATTGAGTAACTCCAACTGCAATGCCATTTACCGTAGATATGACGTAAATACACATGACGTAGCTGCTTGACTTTTATTTCATGACCAAGCCTCGTGGTTTAATTAATCTGTCAGCATGCACGACTCTGTATTGCGGTTCCATCGAGCCACTTAGGCTGCCCCGGTGGAACTCAGCTCAGCTGCAGGCTATAGACGGGGAATCACATTTATTTTAGCTAGCGTTCTCCACGGGTACTTCGGACCCGAACTCGTCGCTTCTCAAGCCATGCCCGCGCATTTGGACAGTGTCTAGTCCTCATGCAAAGCAGATGGCCGGTGCACCAGACAATATGGGCTCAATGCTACGAGAGCGACTTGCGAAACTTTATCTGATCTTGATATAATCATAACACTTAATTTTATTTACTTGTTTTGTAAACAAAATGTTCAACTTAAATATTCCAGTACCAAGTCATATGACAGTAGAAAACTACTTAGAGTCCTCGTCCAAAACTAATGGCATACTTCAAATTGAAGCGGGTCGCGCCCATGGCCAACTTTGTGTATGTGGCGCCCCCCCCCCCCCGACCGGAATCCTGGATCCGCGCCTGTAGGCTCAGTTTGTTAAATGTGAATGTTACTCTCATCTGGGCTAAAAAATGAACATTTAAAATAAAAATTATTATCTTTGAAATATAATATGTAAATCTGTATTTAATTTTCTGAACAGAAGAAGAAATAAATGTGCAGTAGAAAAACAAACGTTTAATTGCAAATCATTTTGACGTGGGTCGATTCCACCGGGGCCGGACTACTCTCCTCTCAGCCTCAGTATCAACTCCAGCACAAAGCGAAACACCGCTTAAGAATCCGCTCCCTTCCTTGTACCCCCCTCTCTCCAGTCCAGCCAGTGGGTCACGTTCAGCGGCGCCGCTCAGTCGGTGCGGTTATTAGAGCAGCAGACAGCGGCCACGGTGGGTCTTTGTGACTCCCCTCCGTCTGACCAGACTCCTCCAGTAAGTGCTCCTGTGAAGGGCCAGCGGTAACTGTTCAGTGTTCGGCCGAAACTGGCAGCGGCGACGGTGGTCTGGTGGCCGCCAGACGCACGTTCGGTCCCGGAAGGCGGCGCCAAGGCGTAACGATACGACCCTCACTTTAAAGAGATTTCGCAGTTCCGGTCAACGTGCCTGTTGTGCCGTTTCGACCTGCCGGAAGCTGAAGCATTGCTCATGGGACTCGCCGGGCAGTTAAGTCTGAGTCTGGGTAACCAGTGGATGGCCGGCTCGCCGGCACGTGGAGGAGTCATCGCTCCTCGTCTGGACGATTCTGGGACGCTGGGAGCAGCACACACTCAGTGCCTGTTCAGAGCGGAGGCCGTCTAGGAGTGACTAGGACCGGAGATGATGTCCAGAAGTGCGGCAGGTTCTGTGTATGTATATCCCCGTCTGCGCGGGCTGAGTCAGACTCTTCTGAAGCCGTCTTCGCGGAGAGGGAGTGAGCTATAACTGATGATTGCCGGCTGCTGGTGCCGCGATTAATGATCATGTTCTGTGTACGGTGTCTGTTAACTGTTTGCGCTTCTGACAGCTCTCTTGTCTCGTTGTCTGAAGCTGTTGAAGGGAGAGAAAGCAATGGCGGTTCGAGAACAATCAATACCAATTATACATATTCACGGCCAAAGCAAGTTGGCTCGGGAGTAAATTCCAAAGATCTTATTAGCTTCTAAAATCTCGTCTGTCTTCACTTTCTTGCACCCATGCATAAACAATTGACTTAAAGGGAGTGTGCCTATTCTTTTGAAATGTCAAATATATTTGTATTACGGTAAGAAGCTATTGCTTTGATTATTGGTTACGATAAAATTCACGTCTGGAGCCCCTGTTAGTGAATTTTTACTTATATTTGTTTTGCATTTGTTTTTGTTTCAAAACTCATAAAACGATCGTCACTATAAGCAGAAGTAGCGAAGATGTTACTATTAAATGGCCCACTGGCCAGAGCCTACAATAATATGCTTAGCGTTGTTAATTTTAGAGAGCAATGCTTCTAGTGCGAAAGCTCTCTGGAACATATGATAATTAATCTACTGCCAGTATTTGATGGCGCGACTTTGGAATATCTTCAGCAACTAAAGTGATTCTGGGAAATGAGTACATGGCTAAATTCAGAAAAATGTTCTACAGACTAGTGTCAACAACTCCACATGACCAATGTGAGTAGGCACACTCCCTTTAAACAAGCTATTATAACTTATAAGAGGCAGCTGTGAAAATGTCATTAAAGTCGGTGAATTTGTCAAATTTCGACATTTTTTTCTCGGATGGGGCTTGACCATAGGTATATGACACTTGGATCCACTGGTGAAGGAGGAGATTTTGTTATTTGTTGTTGAGCGGAAATCCAAAATATGACTAAGCCAGTGGTTTCCAGCCCTCCCGACGCAAATACCCCTTTTCAGCAGTCAGAGGAGGCCATTACCACACTCTTCAACATTTATACTGATTTATCGAAAATAGCATTGTTTTCCAATGTTTTGGCTGCCTGCACCTGTCTACGCACTTCAATTGGAGTGTCGCAACTCGCAATACAAACATGAAACAAAAACTGTGAGCGGCCATGTATTTATTCTATTTTCTTCACCAATTTCTCAAGTCTGGGCTTTGTTGCCGACAAAGCGCACTGGATATAATATTGTTATGCCGAGGGCTGCATCAAAGCTGTCTTAGCATAATATTTATGGTCCAACTTCACGAGTCTTCGTTATCCCCGCAGAATGGCTTTGTTACCCCAAATGGGGTCATGACCCACCGTTTGGGAACCACTGCTTTAACCCTATTCCTGGAGGGATGAAAAGTATACGAGTCTGTCGGGGGGGCTCATTCGGCCCCCCCCCTTCAGATTTCTCGGCTGCCATAAGACTACAAACATGAAACTTAGTATGTATTAGGGTCAACAATGAACTCTATTTTGTGAAATTTGGTGACCTTGGGTTCTATCTTCAAGGTCAAATGGACGTCATACAAATAAATATTATGTCTAAACATGATATTTTCAGGAAACAGTGCCATTATCTCGGAAACTATGGCGTTAGGAGATCCGAAAAAAAGGACTTGACGAGAGCAGTTTTAATTGTCTTCGCATGTATGCATCGAATGACCTCAGGTCAACGGTTGGGCTGTAGAGGTCAAAAACGTTTAAAAACCGTTTTTTACAAAAGTTTGTTCGTTAATAACGTTTTATCTAAAACATATTGAGCACTTATTTGATACCATCCGTGTTCTCTCGGTCATTGCGGTTCAAAATCATACCAAATTTTGTTCAAAATCAAAAATTACCCCGGGTCAAGGTCAAGGTCAAGGTTAAGGTGACATAAGAGCGTCAAACTGCAATCAAAAGATGCGTATTGACAAGACAAACGTTGTTTGAGACCCATTTACGAGTCTCTATTATTGTTCGTGTCACGAGTTATTGATAAAAAGGGTTCGCTGACCTTGGAATGACTTTCAAAAAGGTCACTCACTAGAAAATTGTATCCTCTTTATCAAGAAGGGCCTGAGATGACATGATGCTTTAAATAATTGTATTGAGTATTGTGTAAAACCATTGTTTTTTATTTTTCACCAGTAATTTATGTCGAAGGTTAGCATTATGACCTGACATCAGGTCATCAATATTAAGATATGCCCTTTGAAACTTTTCAAAACAATTATTTTGCATGTTTTTCTCTTACATATGTTTTCGGTTTTTCAAAACTTCATTGAAACAAAAAACTTATCATTTTATAAACAAAAAAAGGTTTTCAAAAATTTCGGATTTCAATTTTTTTTTTTTGAATTTCGAGACAGCCATCTGAAAGAACAATCAATTCTCTATCTTTGAGATGTTTATGCTAACAAGTCCCTTCAATATACAAACTCTCCACGAGTGGGGCCTAACCATGCAAATATTTTATGTCAAAAACGGCCGAACCACCCCCCTTAAAAACTGTCTTGGACCCCCCTAATGTAATTTAGAAAAAAAAGTACACCATTCGATGCGCATGAAACGTTAGGAAAAGTCAGCAAGTTTGAAAGTTCTGGGTTGAGTTATGAATGAACTGTACGTGAAAAATCTCAAGGGGGGCCGATTCGGCCCCCCCCCGACAGTAATAGGGTTAAGCCAATGTTTGTCGTGCAAAAGTTAACCATACCTGAGGGAACTGCTTTTTCTCGTAAATATTAACATCGTATGGTGTTAAATATTGTCCGCCCCTGTAGCTCAGTGGGAGAACGCTGGACTTCTGACCTAACCCGGTAGTGGCAGCCAGGGTTCGAGTCGCTTCGGCGCTCGCTATTTGCTCCTGGCTGGGATGGCCTGCGACCGGTGGCAGCGGTCGCATTGAAGGTCAGGTGACGTCAGCGAGAGGGGCGGACCGTGTCCAGGTATGTCGGGCACGTAAAACTTTCGTCTAAATTCTGCCGGCCAACAGGAAATTTGCTATGATCGCGATCGGATAGGTCCGGAGGTTCAGGACCCTGTTCGCAACAGAGGCGGGTCTGCTTAGTGTGAGTCGCTGACCTCGGAAAACGCCCACTCCACTAACCACAAAATCATTCAGGATCTCAACATTTTCATACAAAATCAATTGGCTTTTTCTTTAATTCGGTTGGTTTCTGAATTGTGTTTATATTTGCTCATGACGATTATAACATAAAACACATTGTTGTGTTTCAGAAATCATCGATATAACGGTGTTCTTATTCGTTAGTTAAGCTAAAAATATATTGTATTTTATTAATTGGATGACATGAGAACAAAATATGCCGAAAATAGTCCAAATACCATCGGTTTACTCGTTCCTTAAGATAGGTACTTGTAAGTTGTAACTGAATGCAGAACAATTTTATATTTTGTCATGTCATTGTTATTTAGTAAGCTGAACCATCAGGGTGTCCCACAAATTTAATAAATGCTAATGACATACGAATGCTACCGTGACCGTTAAGTGACGTATTTTGTGACGTCATGTGACCGCTTAGTTTCGAAATCCTGGGCAGAGTGCTCGTCTATAAACATTTTACATAAAACGCATGCCAGCTTAGATAATAAACACATTACTTAGAGATGAGCGTCTGTAAGGCTGTGTGCGACGGCATCATCTTTGGGTCATAACGGCTCATCACCCTTACTCGCAATATTTTCTCCTCGATCCCACATTTTCTTAATGTGAAAGTAGAGTAAGTCACATGCTATGTCAGCTTTTACCATGCGTACACAAGCGTCATTAACCCAAATACCCATATACATAAGGTTAATGGAACAAAAAAGAAAGATGTACAGTATCAAAGACCCAAAACAATAGTAAAACATAGTCAAGAATGTGGAGCTTTATACCCGATTGGAAAAGTGTCAAAGAGCACTTAGATAAGAAAAGGAGTATTGCGCTTGAAGTTGCAGTACTGGAAGTACAGGACTGCATGAATCCGAATTTCGAAGACCGGAAGAGAAACTTTATCTGAAGTGACTTCTAAACTAATTTTGGTAATACATAAATTCGATGGGCAACACGAGATTGCCTCGCCAACTAGAAAACTGGTAAACGAAGCAATCACGTGTGGTGAATGATCCATGATTTGTATTTTTGAAGCGTCAATCATCTTTTTTTGTATGTCCCTTTTGAATTTGAATGAATGACCAACTGATGAAGTAACTTTACGAAACGCGTATTGGTCATCAATGCATTAATACGAGGAGTTGACTGCTTACAATTATCTTACATCAAACGCCACTGCGTCAATGCTCTCTAGACATCATTATAAGTCTCCCACATCAGACGCATCAGTCACGCAGCCTGCCGTCCCATGCCAGCGCTATCCTGGTCGCCTCAGGCGTTGACCTTGCAACAGGGCCGCCTCCTGGCAGCGAAGCTAACGACTCGATTGGTGCCGGCCTCATTGCGCCTCCATTGTTCCCGAGCCGTTCCCGAGACGTTAAGTTCGGTTGCATGCCTCCATGCCACGGCCCCGACACAAGCGTATCGAAGACGACCACGTCACGAAGAAGCCGCCGCCGAAATCGGCGCCGCGTAGGTTTCCGGACGTGCCTCGAGTGGGCCGCTTTGATTATTTATTCCCGGCGCGGCCGTGTGTTTATTCGGGGCTGGTCGCGTCATAGCGGTTCCTCAGCCCCCTCGGTCTGTTCGTCCTGCGGCCGCCACCGAGGCAGCAGCCGGCAGACAGACGCGGCGCTTCAGTGGAACAGCTGCGCCAATTGAGAGCCGGCGCAGTGGTCTGCACTCTGCAGCAGCTCTACGCGGCGGTCAGATCGGTATCCGGTTCCCGGAAACGATGCTAAATTCAGCCGGAGTTAATTAAGTGGTTCGGGATGCGTTCACAGAATGACTGGAATATTCCGCGCCCCGTCTCCGCCCCGCCCCGTCACCGCCCCGTCACCGCCCCGTCACCGCCCCGTCACCGCATCGTCACCGGGGTAAGCCACGCACAGAGTTCCGGAGACACCTGATACGGTATTGGGGGCGGTGTGATGCTATTGCTAAGTAACCGGCTTATCTCGGACACTCGAGACGGCAACTTGTTGCCTCATTTGTCGAACTCCCGAGACTGCGAATCTGTTGCCTCAGCCTGCTCAGCCCATGCGTCTGCTGGCCGAGCATACTGCCGCCGCCGCCGGCTCCGATGCACCGGCGATTAGACGCCGTCCGTCCGTGCTAAAATGACTCCTTGGGACGTCCCAGCCCGTTCCCTGGAGCGAGGCGGGAGGCATGTTCGAAGTAAGCCGTCGACGCCCCCGACGAGTATGCTTATCAGTTTGTCTACATGTCACATGTGATGTCACCTCAGATACGTTCTCCGAACGGTTTCCCAAGTGCCGCTACTCATATTGCGTCACGAGAGCGACAACAGATGACGCAGCTGTGACGCTCCCGCCCGCCCGTGCTCCCAGGCAGGACAGGACAGGGCAGGACAGGACAGGGCGTGCTGCCCGAAAAACTCGGTCTCGACTCTGCCCGTGCGCGGCCGCAGACAGCTCGTGAGCAGTCGGCGACTCCATGGAATCCTGATTTCGTCAGCAACACCTACACACGGGTCGGACCTCCGCGGGCGGAATGCGTGAGGAGCAACCACCCGTAGGTTATTTTGTACGATCAAGGAACTTCAGTACGCGAGCTGCCGGAGACACGAGAGTCACTGTGCTGTCTGAAGGTGCGACAGACTGTCTCCGGCAGTAGTAGACTAAGCGGAGCTGCGCAACAACCAGCATCGCAGGATGACCTCCGCTGTATCCAGTATGGAAGGTATCTGCACAGAGGCGTCAAGTACTAGGTATGGACAGCCTGTCTGGCTGATCATATTACGAGCAGGTAGCCGTGGCTGAGCTAGCAGGTCAAGGTCTCTACGTTGTGAGTGTCATGTACAGCCTGCGAGCGTTACCTCGGAAGGCGGGCGAGGCCGTAAAATCTTATCTGTATGCGCGCGACACTCCACTCCGATCGGGACTCCGACGCACGTGAGCACGTATATCACATGATCCAGTCGGACGCCAGTTAGCGCATTCTTCAGTGAAAAACTCGACAACGCAGCCAATGCTTCCGATTATTCCTCTCTCAGAGAGGTTATGTCTGGAGAGGGATAGATCCGAGAACATAGTCTCACGTGATTATTGGCTTCCGACCTGTCCGACCGTATCTTCCACGGAGCGCATTCACTCGTAGTCCAGGGACACCGCTACAGTCAGCTCTACGATTCCTATAAAGCATAGAATTCCGTTAGTTGCCGTCACGCTATGGTTCACAGATTGCTTGGTCTCCAACATCAGGAGCTGGTCACTGGCCGATCAGCACAAAATAAGCCCGCCCCGGTGGTGTCCTGTTTTTTTGTTTGTTTTTGTTTGTGCAAAAATTGTCGACGAAAGACCCATTAAGAGGGACGGTGCCTACCTACATGGTCATGGGAAGTGGTTGACACTAGTCCGTGACATATTTTCTGAATCTTCTAGCATGACTTCATTTCCCAAATCAATTTATTGCTGAGATATGATTCCCAAAGTCGCCAATGCACATACGGCAGTGAGAGATTAATTATGCGAATAGTCGCCAGAGAAGCTTTTCGCACTAGATAGCCGGTGTATCGGTCTTGTATAAAGAGTTACGCACAGCGCAAAAGCAATAATATTTGCGATTAGTATTATAGTGTCATGGGCCAGCAGTCGACATATAATTTAGCAGAGTATACATTTCGAGTCGAGTTACATTCGCTCATGTTTATAGTGCACAGATCTGTCTTGATCAAGAAGTTATTATGGCACAAAAACAATTCATAAACATGAATGATATAGCTAAGCAGAACCCAACACGAGAAGGGCTCCAGGCTTCCCACCCACTTCATCCACCTACATCAAAGCAATATTCTCATTTAGCGGCAGAATTCCACTATATTAGACTTCAAGCGTCGCGCACAACAGTTAATGTCTAACAAAGATCATAAAATTCTCATTAAAATACATAGATCCATTTAGTGCTCAAATGTAAGAATATCAAGAAGTCCATAAGTTACTCAGAGTGCGATCACTCCTAGGATTTCACTAGACCATTGAACATCTAACGCGCATTCTGTCTCAGTGAACGAATGTTTAAAGCCACAGAATACTGTTATCGTCATAGTAGGAGGTCTTGTTCACTTATCAGGGTTAATTACTACTAGTGGAATTGTACGCCGGCACATAACAAAAACATTCTAGAGTTTCCGACCCTGACATCACCTAGCCTGGAGGGGATGCCAAACCGCCACAAGTCGTTACAACGGTAACGGCGAACATAGCCGACGTCGATCAACATCATGGGCATTTAAAGGGAATATAGCACCTTGGGAAAAGTATGTAGAATGATTGAGAAGAATGCCCTGATTACGGTTCCTGGCTATTAATTTTCGAAAAAGTCATAATTTTTGTCCTGTTTTTGATAAAATAGTATTGTTTTCTCCCTGACTCACACAATCTTGTCGTTACCATATTGAGTTTGTTCGTCATCTACGTGGATTGCATTCGAACGCTAATATATCTTTGACGCTCCGCTCCATTGGACAGCTGCTGTGCGTCCACCGCACGTAGGTGCACCGAGTAAGTGCAACGTCGACTGCTTGGTGACCGGCGCTCGCTCGCGCCGGGTGGGGACGTGGGGGCACGCATACGTGAACCACTAGTGTGCCGAGCGCCTGAGGCGCCAAAAGCGCCTGACCGACCGTCGGTGGCGGTCGGGGCGGACGCAAGGTAACTGAAATACTGTTCACGGTACGAGTTCAAAAAGCGAACTGACGGAATACACAGTGGAGTAACTACTGATGAAAGTTTGCGATTGTCGAGCGGCAGTGAACGTTGAAACTCATGACCACATAATGACACCAACGGTTATTGCGGTTGACAACCAGCAAACTAAGGTACGCTTTGGAGGAAAAATTGTCGGATTTTGGGGTTTCTTCAGGCACACCTGACAATCTGGCTATCTCAGTTAAAAACTAATGTTAAAGGTGCTATATTCCCTTTAAGTCGAAACGTGAAGGAAATGCGATTGTCATTACCCGAACCACTTTCTGTGCCACCTCCGACAAAGTCCATGATGTGTAATGTGTATATCGGAACACCTGCATGGTGTGTAAATTATAACACTTGCGTGGTGTGTAGATCGGAAAACCTGCAATCTGCACGAGGTGTAGATCGGAACACCTGCATGATGTGTAGATCGGAACACTTGCGTGGTGTGTAGATCAGAACACCTGCAATCTGCACGATATACAGATCGGAACACCTTCACGATGTGTAGATAGGAACACCTGCATAATCGGATTTTGGGCAATCTGGTCCGACACATTAATTCAAATTGAGCACCGAATATGCGGAGCAGTTGAGGCAGGCATCCCAAACTCAAAATCATCACCAATTCATATTGAGTAGTAAGCATCTTGTACTGAATTGAAACCGCCAAGGTCCGGCAGGTCCCTATTATAACCAACCCAAACAGCGGCGGGGGGGGAAGGTAAGATTCTGGCTTGCCACCTCTCGGCGATATCAGCCCGTGAGTCTCGTAGAGTAAGCAATTTAATGCTGATTAATTGTAGTTTACTTTGTTTCTTGGGTGTTCATTGTCGCACTGGTGAGTAGCGAGTACCGAGGATGAAAGGGTGTCTGAGGATGGTTCTGGGTTGCTGAATGATTTGCTGAGGCCTGGTTTGCTCGTATTGTTCGTTGAGGTACTTTTGTTTTCGCCGGCGCGCCCGCGCCGCGATGACAGGTTGCTTGCCGGCAGCGGGGGGTGCTAGGCCGCCCCTACTGCACACAGCGCACAGCCGGCGGAGCTTTAAAAAGGGCGTCGGACCCAGCCGGCTGGGAAGCGCAAACTGCGCACCACTGCTCCAACTGTCTTGGTCTTCTCTCTTCTTCTGCTTCCTCCTCCATTTCGTCTTGATTTTTGTTATGTCGATGTAGTCCTGACCTGCCGAGCGCGGCGGGCGGCAGCAGCACCTCCCGCCGCGCGCACCTCGGGCCAGCAGAGAACGCCGTGTCACCCCCGAGCGATGCACGCAGTCGTTAGGGGGTGATCGCGTCGGCCCAAAACACGCGGAGCAAAAGCTGCAGTTGGGCGATCAGACCTGCAGCTCTGCTGCCTATACACCTATATATATGGTCCGAGTATTTTTGACGAAGGATGAATGTTGATTACTCCCGGTGGAAGGATACAGTCGTCGGTGTCAGGCAGGAGGCAGTGCAGGTTCCTGCTCCGACCGCTGTCAAGTGTGCTACTGAACACACGGCGGTTCTTGGTTATGAAGATTATGGGCCTTGCACCTCGCGGTGAAGCGAGCCCTGTGATTGTTTTAGTCTTCTTGATTAGACCGTCTTAGTGTTGGTTGGTGTTAAGATGTTAGTATATTCTTCTATGTTCTTGGACGGCAAAGGAGGCTAGGGTGAAGAGATCGTATGTTGCTAGACCTCTGGTTAGATGTTGGAGTCCTGCTGGTAGAGTAGTCGCACAGTGAGGTGGAGCTTGGTGTTTAGACGGCCAAGATTAGGAATGGTCTAGCTCCCGGCGACGGCGCACCGCGATGAGCAGGCGCCTTGCCGAAGCGTGGAGGCGTTTCCCAGTCCACTCCGACTGCACCACGAGTAGAGCACCGCCGGGAGGAAGCCTTTTCAAAGGCGTCGAACCAGACGGGGGCGACAGCGCAACCTGCGCCGCCGTCTGCTTCAACTGTCGGAGTCTTCGTCGTTGTCAGCTGTCGAGTTGTTGTCCACCTGCCGGGGCTGCCGAGGGCGACGACTCTCACTTTCGCCGTCAGTAGCACCGGGCCAGTAGCACACCGCCGTGTCGCCTCCAGAGCAGAGTGCGCAGGTCCAGAGCCGATACTTCGGTGCCAAAAGAAACAGTGCGGCTATAGCTGCAGTTGGCTGATCAGACCGGGCAGAATAGCTGCATATACACTGGGATTGTAGCCTGAGAGATCGAAATTAACTCCCTTTTTACAGAGGAGTAAGAGTCGGCGGTGGTTCGTGGCAGGCCGCGGCGGGACAGGTACGCTGCCTCCGGCCGCTGTCAACGCGCTAACTCGAAAACAGCCGGCGGTAGTGTCGATATCTATCCTGCCGGAGCTCAGCCCTATCACCCGTTTCGTGGCCACCGGTCTGCGACTCTGCCACCACACCGTGCTTCCAACGCTGAACACACATCGCCTGCTCCAGGTCTACTCCCGTGTGAATCATTGTCCCCACCCTGACCAAAGCTCTGAGCTGGCAAACGGCACGTGATAGAGAGCCATTTGCCGATTTTTGCTGAATGCGCCCTTTTTGCTGGTTTTATTGCATGTAAAGCAACAGGATTGCGACCTTGTCAGGTCTTCCTGAAATGTTCTTTCCTGTATCTGGTCAGTGTGTTGCCCGACCGCTATGTGTCATCGGTAGCAGAGAAATCCAAATTTGGAACGCTGACGTAGGCCTAGTTGTGTTCTATTGAGAAAGGTAGGTACTGCTGGGTGGTGAGCGGGGAACGTTGGTGTTAAAAACAAGCACCCCATGGTAACAAAGGAACAGCCTAAACTTCCGCGGGTGGTCCCATGGATTTAACAAACTCATTGTTTAAGGGGCACTGTGAATACATGCTTAGCTGAAATGCGGATGCGCGGTCTGTGTTAAGTGCTGATTACATGATGCAATCCACTTATAAACCAAGACTCATAGCTCCTAAACGCATCATCTTCATCAAATGTAACGCAAGCGACCTTTCCGAAAACAGCTGTTTCAAATCACTAACACAAAAAAACAAACAAACAGGGCATTTGGTCAGGAGATTGTGAATTCGAGAGGCATTCAAGCTTACATACAATGATCTCGCTTTACGTGCACACATTTGAGCTTACCCCCACTTTTCATGGCTTTTGCCCTGCCAATAGCTGTACAGCGGAGTACGCGAAGGACCGGAACTGGTCGACCTTCGAGTCTCGACCCACATTAAATACTCTCCTCTGATCGGTCCATGCCACCTCCTCAGTCGCCACCAACAGCCAATCAGAGGACAGGACGCACGCTGAGCTGCGCGCGCACACTAGAAAGTGGGACTCGGAATGATCGGTAATGTTCCGGAACAGAATCGCGACGGTGGATGCCTATTTATGCTACGGTATGGGCAGATAATCAACCAGACTGAGGGCGATGAAAAAGGATGAGCGTTGAACTGGGAGTGGTGCGAGTGGAAGTGGAAGTGGAGGAACTGCGGGAGGAAACAATTAAAGAAGACGTAATGGATGATAACAGTAAAAGCTTTAGTTTTAAACAGAGCAAAACCCAGCCATTCGTGTGTAAGTAGTTGGAATTGAAATTCCGTATATCAGCGGTATAAATATAATTTCGTTTCGTATTCAATACAATAACAAAATACGTGAGACCTGGCTAAAGGTGGGGATTAAATCATGAACTGCTGAGAGTTCATCACAGAAATAACTTTATATTACAACAATTATGATTATTCAAGAAAACAAAAAACAGCGTATTATTCTGCCTGATTTTTTATGATGTTATGATTTGTATTAGCACGACATTACATCACGATGCTCTCAATTCCCAGGGATAAAAATTCCGGAGGCTATCAACTGCACACAAAGAAGGACACGGACTTTACGGTTAGTGAGATCGGAACCATTCACTGTAATTTATCGATAAGCTCATTCATTCGCTGTAAGGGAGCGACGCAGGTTATGCCGCTGTTTCCACGATAAAGTTATCGTGTCGGTATACAGGTGTACTCGCTATGGCATCAATCCGAGGATCGCGAGATAAACATAGAGCAGGCGAACGCTGTTAGCATCTTAATGGGCGTATCATTAATATCAGACGTTATCCACGCGACTCAGTTTGTGCAGCAGCAGCCCCTGTAGACACTAATCCGTCTCTGGGTGCGTCTTCACTGCTTCATCAAAACACTGGTGGATGGCGTTCATGACTCTTGTCATGATATCAAAGTCATGCAACGATTCACACTCAACTATGACGAGAATTGTTATCTAATCTTTTCGCCTTGCCCTGGTATCGTCGGTGGTGACAGTAGTGCGCTACTGGCCGGGCCGCTGGGACCATAGCGGCGGCGGCCGCGCAGGTGGCGGGCAGGTGTCGGGGGGGGGGGGGGGTGCTGCCGACGGTGAGTGCTTTGGACCCGCGCCGCCCCCGCCGCCGCCCCCGCCGCCGCCCCCGCCACCGGATGACGCTCATATCTGCCGACTCCGGGTCACAGTCGGCACCTGTTCACTGTTCAGTGTTGACGACGTGTACTCCTAACAAGTCATCATGCCCCGCTGGCCTGCTCCCGTACCAGCACGTCGTCACAGCCAGATTACGAACCGATAAATCCAGATAAGCCGCTTTGAGAGCCGATAAAATGGCCGGCCGATACTCGACGGGTGCAGTCGGTTTCACACTTGAGTGCGCTGCTGATGGCGGCTGCTTTGAAATCTCCCACGCTGCCCACCTCTGCGCGGGTGGGAGCGGGGGCGGGGGCGGCGGCGGCGGGAGGCGATAGCAAGTGCGTGCGCCGATACCGGGTCTGCCGGATCTCCGCGCTACGTCATCGGAATGCGTTTATCGTAGCTGACGCTGGCCCGCCGAAGCGTTTCCGGTGAATCAGAGCCGAACGCTGATCGCCGGAGAGACGACCTTGCCTCCTCCCCCGCCGCCGCTACCGTCAGCCAGCGTGCCACGCCCTATATGTCCCGCTAGCCGGTATCTTCAGAGTGCTCTCCTCCTGTCGGCCACACCGTGCTTAGTTAACCCTTACCAGCGCGGTGACGCGCCGCCCGGGCGGGGGATTTCGTCCGGTGACGTCACCCATGTGACGTCACAGCTCCGCCTACCGCCGGCTCAGCCAATAGCTGGCGGTGCGCCGGCGGATGAGCGATATTATACGTTTGTACGCTATGAGCAGCATTAGTTGCACAGCGCGAGTCGGTGGCGGCGTACGGTCGCTTCAGTCGAGAGGCAGAGAGAGAGAGATAAGAGAGATAAGAGTCCGCCAGTCAGCTCATAGCGCGGTGACATGGAGGTGACATCAGCAGCAATGCGTGGTGACAACCTGTGCAGCACGTGTGGTCGCGGGCCCGAGTGGAGGGTGCCGTGCGGACACAGCGCCGTCTGCCGTGCACAGCCGGACGTGCACGCCGCCGCTGATGCACAGAAGCAGGCCGTGCACGGGCCGGCAGTGGTGCGACCCAGCAGTCCTTGCTTCCACGCATTCCAGTATTTATTCACATGTGAGTAGCGACGCCCGAGGGCCGTTTGGAGGGGTTTGAGGAGGTTTGGGAGTTGGGGGATTTGACTGGGGCTTGTTGTGTTCTTGCGAGTCATGTTTGGGACATGACCGTAACTTTGCGTTGGTTGTCAACATAGGTACTTGTTTGTGTTGCAAACATATTATTTGTTTTCACCGGTGTCGATTTGTATACTCTTGGGGGACGGCCCTCCAATGATTTCAAATTTTAACATTAGACCCATGGTGTTGCATGGTAAGAAGTGAATTATAATCTATAAAAAGTAAGCATTGGGGCCCCCAATAATTTTCTGAAAATGACGCCCCTGTTTGTTTTCAACTCGTCAAAAATGCTTTCATTCCCAAATTTGCCAAATTTCAAAACTAAAAAATCCTCGCGTATGAGCACAATCTCGCAATTATGTTTGTTTCAACTAAATTATAGAAGCCAAAAGTAATTGCTTCTCCTGGTTCCTTTTGCTCTGTTGCGTGCCGATCTAGCTCCAAAGTTAAAAATTTGCTCGCATTGTTCGCACTTCGGATATGAAGTAATCTGAGCGCTCATCTGTGGTGTTCGCCATGTCACATTGCTGTCAGATGGAGTCTGTTTTGTCGCGAGCAACAGCCATATGCGTCCATATACACAAGAGGCAGCTCACTTCCAACATGATTTGGCAGATGGCAGAACATGAGTAGTTGAACAGCGAGCATGTCTCCTCCGGTGCGCGGTGACAAGCTAGGAGTGGACCAGCACTCTGATGATTTTCATGCTTACAAGGCTAATCGTTTTGCCAGACTGTTATGTCTACGTTTTTAGGGATTACTCCACAGTCACGCCTCGAAGCCCACCTGGCCATCCCATAACACTCGACCGGTTACGATCATTACGATTACGACTTGCCTCTGCTTAGAAAGAGTCCCACTCTGAACACGATCTGCACCTATGATTCGTATGATGCAAGTTGATGTTGTGTATATGCATGATGCAATTAGTCGACGAGTACTGTTATACGGAGGGTGTAAGTATGAGCTCATTGATGCGGCAGTGACGCGCGGCGCTGCATCTGTTGTTCCGAGTACAAGTAAGCGCCCTGCCGAGCTGTTGACCTGCGATTTCGTGAAGCGCCCCACGGGCGGTCTCGCGAATTTCGCCTGAATGGCGCGTGCCGGGCTGTGATTGCACCTCATCTGGCGCTGGCCGGCGTCAGTCGGCCAGTGTGGGATCAGTGAGAGTGCTGGTGGTGGTGGTGGCAGTCACTGTCCTCGGATCGAGTTTGTTGACCCTGCGATGCAGTTTCACTGTCGCTGGAAAGCCCTTTTCCCGGGAGACGGCCGGTCGTTGACTGTTCGCGTGCCGTCGGCACCGCAGAGAGGACGGCCGCGTCCCCTGCCCCCTGCCCCCCTCAGCGGCCACAGGCAGCCGATTATCTGCCGAACACGGCACCCAAAACCTGTCTGACAGTGTCGGCGCCAATCTGGGTTAGAGGGGGCAGGGGACTGTGTCAGACGGCCGCCGAGTGCATCGAACCGGTCCTCCTCCCCTCCCCTCTCCCCCTCTCTCCCGTCATCCCATCAGCCCCGCCGTCGATCTCCCATCGGACCGTCGTGTTTATCAACTGTCGGCAGTGCGTCGCCGGGCGCGGCCAAACCGTGCACGGACCGCATGCACGGCTCACATGGCCCCGCCGTATATCGGCCGGCGCGCGTCAGATTCGCCGCGCCGCTCGGCTCGCCGGCAAAACCAGTTCTGCCAACCCAGCCGTAATCCCGAGCGGCGCCGACACGGAAACACGAGGTACCTGCTGAGCGTCTCCGCGTGTGCCGATATGTCGCTCAGCGCCTCCGATATGTCGCTCAGCGCCGCCGATATGTCGCTCAGGGCCGCCGCCGCCGCCGCCGCCGCCGCCGCCGCCGCCAGGTCACCGAGACCCGTCAGCTGCAGCCCCGGCATATCCGGCCGCGGCCGCCGCCGGTGCCAGGAGCGAGCCGAGAGCCGCCCCGCCAAACGGTGACCCATGAGTGGGCCTGTGCGGCGTGCTATGCGAGATCACGTGTCGCAGGAGCCACGTGGCCGCCACGTGCTGGCCTGTGCGTGCCGCGACACGTTCCGACTCGTGAGTCACCAGGGCAGGTGTCGGCGCGACGGTCGGGACAATCAGAGAGAGGAGCGGCCCCGCCGCTGCCGAGGCGCTTTACGGTGGAGACGCTGCGTTACACACGCCTTACTGCTGTCTCCAGCTGCCCCGCTTCAATGGGTCGGTCCACTGAGCTATAGCACTGCTGGGCACTGCTGGGCACTGTTCGGCATTGCTGGGCACTGCTCGGCACTGCTAGGCAGCAGGCACTCCTCGGCGATGCTTGGCGCGGATGACTGACTGGCTTTGGACCGGATCTGACCCGATTGCGCGCCCCTGACGGTGCGGCATCTGATCAAGGCTCAGCAGGGTCACAGTTTACTCCGTCTCCGTAACAGTTCCGTGTGGCCGCCGCCGCCGCCGCAGCAGCGCCGCGGACGCCGCTGGTACCGGCTACCCATGACGCGTCTGTTTGCTATTCTTTCGCAATGACGTGGATTCAGTTCTAACGTGACACAACGGCTGCTGATTGGTCGACACAACGGCTGCTGCAGAATGGCGGGCCGACCGACTGCGGACATCCACGACAAGGTCGGCCGCCGGTCACATTCCTCGCTTGCCTCACTGCATCTCCTGGCCGGCGGTGGGTGACGCATGCCGAGTGACCGCTCGCGTCACGTGTCGGGTGAACGCTGCGTCACGCTGACGACACGGTGCCGCGGGACGGCTGGGCTGCGTTACGGCGGCGCGGGATCTCCCTGCTATACTGCCACCGCTGGTCGCCGGTGCCGGAAGCTGGGTGTCGGGTGTAGGATGACGCCGACGCTGATGTAACACCATTTCTTTTCAGTCCACACCAGTCCAGCCCGGGGCGGTGCGGCACGGTGTGACGCTATCCTAGTCACGCGCATTCCCGGCGCCGGCGCCAGTCCGGCTGGCGCCACGGCGCGCTCGCGGCTCGTGCCGCCCGATGACGTGTCCGGATGACGTAGCCAGCGCGTGGGCGGCCGCCAGGCCATTGGCGACTTTCAGACATCTTAATCGGGCTTTGCAGCTGAGAGGCTCGACTCAGCGTTTTCGACCGGATGGCGCTCGAACGCGCAGTTGAGTCGCTTTGGCTGCTCACAAGTGTGCAGTCGGGTGGACCTGTGTTGGTTCGGTGACGAATTCCGGCCGACTGCACATCGCGAAGCAGTGCAGAAAGAGCCGTTTAACGCCTGCTGTAACCCACTTAGCTATCGCACAACCGAGCCAAACAGTAGGCCGTAATGCAAAGATCAATGAGGCGATAGTATTGCAACTAACTGTGGATCGCGACGTCAAATGTCGCTTTGAATGAGTAGCATGCATCCCGCGGCGGTGACGCGAACTAAGCGCTGATAGCGGCGAGAGATGAGCCTGGTCTTTCCGTCGGCGACCTTAGACGCCAGGTGTGCGCGGGTGACCCACTGGGACACCTCTTCACCAGCCCACCACCACCGCTCCGGTCGCCGGCCAGCCCGCCCACTCTCCTATCACAAACTAGTAGTAGTATATCCAGCCACCACCCCTGCCGTCTGATGCGTCTGAGGATCGATGGATTCTCTCGCCACAGCCGATGCCGCAGAAGGGCCATGAACAAATTTTAGAAAGTGGCGGTTGCAGACAACTGGCGCGGGCGCGCGCGCGGGCTTCTTGGGAAGCCTCCCGGCACGGTGGACAGATTATGTCGCGGGCGGAGAGAAACGCCAAAAATCGTTGACGTAACTCTCGCGCGAGAGATGGCTTGGCGGCCAGAGGAGTAAGCTTTCATTGCACTCGCACTGCCATACATTAAGCAATGATGACCTGAGCTGTTTGTGATACAATGCCTCATGCCAAGCTCCCTCTGTAGGCGCTTTAATATAATTTTTAGTTTCTTACCACAAACTGACTTCTCGCTAAATGCAAATCTACCTGTTTAGTGTCAGTCTTGTTCCCGTCTGGGTTCTGTGTAAAGCGGTTTTCATATTCTCCGACTGCAGCACGGGCGGCGTATCTTCGCATCACGCCGACGAGTCGTGGCGTGCCGTCGGCCGAGCCGGCGTGCCGGCGGCCCAGAAGGCGTGCCGACGGCCCAGAAGGCGTGCCGGCGGCCCAGAAGGCGTGGCGCCCTACGGAACAGCTCACACGAGCCCGCCAGTTTCTCGCTAACAGTACCAATAAAGTCAACGACGAGATAAGAGGCGATGAAAGACGCAGCCGCGCCAGCCGCGCTGACCCGGACGCTGCTCAGGTTGACAGGATCCGGAGTGATGTAACCGCCGGCGTCGGACACAACAGCTTCGTGACCTGAGCTTAGCATTCGACAACGGTCGTGATGTTGATTGGTGTCGAGAGTTGGCCCGGGCGCGAGTGGCTGGGGACAGAGATGGTTGGGACGATTGTGGTTGCCATCTGTGTGTGGCGCAGGCAGCGGTTCTGTTGCACGAGACTCTGTCCGGGCGCACCTAGTCGAGGCTGTCTTCAGGGCTGTCTCGTTGGTGTCACAGTATTTATTGACGCGTGGTCATCGGTGTTTTGTTCCGATCGTGCATGTCGCTCTTAGCTTGTGCCGATTGTTGCCAAGTACAGCCTGAAGCTCGATTTAGTATACGCTAGCTGTTCTTATCACTACAGAGTGTCTTGGGATTAATTCATAAATCATTCAATAACTGTTCAAGACACCACCAACCCGACCACCACCTACCCTAAGCTCTGTTTCCGGCTAGCTGTCATCTCAATCAGCATTAATAATTCACCTGGTTGAGCTTGCTGCGATTGCTTTATAATGGGTATACACCAGCCGCCTTCCAGCTGATATCTCCCCTAGCCGACGGCCCCATGAGTTGCCGTTGGTCCGACACTAAGCACCTAAGTGGCCGGCGAATGGTTTATCTACCGTATCATGGTGTGACAGCACGTGCTGGCCGTGTTGACAAACGGCGCCACTGCAGTGCCCGTGCGGAGGAGCCGAGCGGGAGGCACCGCGGGGCCAGCGGCCGGGTCCACCGCCGGGCCTGCAGGGCTGCCCTGTGACGCCGGTGCTCTCCAGCCCAGCGGCCGGACCATGCACAGTGCTCACCACCAACACGGTGTGTAAACAGTCAGACGCCACCTCCCTGGCCAGATGGCAATGTGTCAGCGACGATCACACTCACACACACACACACACACACACACACTGACAGTCGGCCGTGACGTGATATCCTATGCAGATGACGTAGTCGTATCTCGGTCACCGACCAGAAGGTCGGCTGACCCCGTGTGCTGTGCCGCCACCTCCTCGCGCTGGCAGATGCTTATTATTGGTGTAGGAGCGGCCCGGCCCCGGCCGCGGCTATGATGTCATGCCAGGCACAAGGTCCACGCGCGTCCGTGCCGGCCGACCACAGCGCTTTGTTCCGATTGGTCGCGGCTGACTGCGCGTGTAAGCCGAACGCTTCACGGGTGCGCCGTCAGTGCCGAGGTGCGCCGTCAGTGTCGCGGGTGCGCCACGGATGTCGCGGACCTTGTGACCGGCGTGGGACCATGTGGCCCGGCCCGGCCCGGCCCCGGGTCCGAGGTCTGATTTTGGTCCTCATCACGGCTGACCAAAGCCGGTCCACGGTCTTGCCGCTCGCCTCTGCGCCTCTGTGGCGCCGTCCCCGATCAGTCCTCCCCTCTGTCCCCGGTCAACGTGACCTCGGTGACCTGAGGAGCGGGCCCGGCAACAGCGCACCGGAATGTGTGCTCTGCGCGCCGCTGCTCGCCGCGGGCCACTGGTATCGGCGCGGCGTGCGGCTGCGGCGGCTCCCGCGGCGGCCGCATTAGTTCTGCAGCGCAGTGCGGCAATTTGCTGTCATTCTCATGGCCGGCCTGTGTGTGCCGCGAGTCCGTTAGGGAGGAGCGGCGGCGGCCCGAGGCGCCACTGCGCAATGACATCGCCCCTGCAAGGCCTCCGCCGCCGCGCCGCCGCCACCGCTCCGCCGAAACTGCCGCGCTCTCCGCGGAATGGCGCAGTGCGGCGAGAGTGGCGCGGTGCGCGTCTGCGCCGCTCGTAAAACAGGGTCAGACGGCGGCGCCACAGTAGTTTGGATAGAGGCGGGCGCACCCTCCGGATGGTGGTTGAACCACTGCAGTCGTCCGCCCGTCGCCGTGGTTGTGTAAATCGGAATTTGGACAAGACGATACGTGATTTTTCCGATCGTTGGTGATGGTTCGTAACGAGTTGTTTGTGGTCGAAGCCCATCTGCTTGCTGTTCCTTTCTTTTGGTATTTATATTTATTTATCCTCGTCAGCGACAGCAATATGTTTGAAATCCCGCTAAGCTGATTGAACGTCAATGAAGGAAATGTGGTGACGTCGTTTCAGTGAAAACTGCTGGGATTTCTGACATGGAACGCTGGACATTTGCTATCAGGTTGCGAAAGCATGTATGCTATGCCGAAACTCGCGTGCATAAAAATCTAGAAAGAACCAGATCCAAACAGATGACGTAGGCCCCCATTTAAGGAGCCTGTCGCCCGCCACCGTCACGTTAAAACACCACTGGAGCTCGGGTCTCGGTGACTCGGTATGTTTAATGACGTCACATGACGTGTAGGTTCCCGGAGTGTCTCTGTGTGAACATCTTCTGTGCGGCTCTGGGTGGCTCTTGTGACTCGTCCATAACAGTTCCAGTGTTACGATTCTGTGACTGTGTGCCCATGACTCAGGGCCGGGCGGACCGGCACCTGTCATGTTCTGTAAACTGTCGGTGCGGTCTGTTCCCCCCGCCTGTCCGCCCACCTCTGGGGATAGTGTGCCATGTATCGCTGCAGTCTCCGCGCTTCGATCACTCCGACGAACGCACCAGCGCTTCATTGTGCGCGCGCTGCTGCAATCTGTTCCGTCCGACCTGCTGTGTATGTTTTCGTGTGCGTGGGCTCGCCGCTGACTGCTGTCGTTGTTTCTGTTTCAGATCCGTCAGTATTTCTGTTCCTGTTCTCCTATTCTTTGCTGTCCCCCGTCATGTCGGCGCCGACGGCACGACGCTCGCAGTGGAAGAACCCATGCTCGATCGAGCACACACAGCCGCTCGACGGCGGTGATGTCAACATGCCGGTGCCGTCGGACGCCGAGATTCTGAATCGCATCATCCACCTCAACAACCGGGTCCGCCCTGAGGTCGACCGCAAAATGGAAGCATTCGTAAGTACCGATGAGCCACGCGCCGCGACGCGCCGGCTAACGGGATTTCTGCTGGGGGATGGGCTGGGGGGAGTCACGACGACCAAGGATGGCTGGGATTTCTCAAGGGAAATTCCGGCGTCAAAAATTTTGCGGCAGCGGTTTTCGTCGATCGTAATGGCAGAAGGGCGGCCCAGTTGTGTGTTCGGGCACTGATAACGCTGTACAATGCAATGTTTACACCAGCCTGACACGACGTTTTGCCGTTGAACGAAGCTGAGATCGTCGAATAATTCTGACAAAGTTCAGCACAGCTGAGTAACAGCGTTATGCTGTCACGTGATTGGAGACACGCCACGTGTACCGCTCCGCTGTACACTAGAGCGTTTTTGGGATTCGGGGAGGCGGGCTCACCTTGTCGGTGCCGGGTGACAGCGTTCCGCGCGCATCACTCCGCAAATAGCACAGAGCCCGATGTCGTGACCGAACAGAGTGGATAAACCCCACCGGCTGCTTCGACAACGGCTCACGGCAATCAGTGGCGCTCGCTGGTGCTCGCCGGTGCTTGGAGGCGTGAGAACCCACGGGCGGCGGAGACGGACCTCATCCCCGCAATCGGGATTTCCGATCGGCGTTCTCTCCGTGCGGGACGGTGGCATTTCGACGCAGCGCGCCCGATCGGGCGGCACATGCTGCGCACTGTGCCGCGACCACAGGCCGGCCGGTCTTCCCAGCTATATATCCGGCGTCGTGGGTTCACCTGGCGGCGCACTAGTTGGCCGTGGGTGGACGGGGCTGGGACGGCGGGCCGGGCCGGCCCCTGCCGGCTAGACTGCACCGCCGGACGCGCAGGGAGCGGCGGGCGGCGGTCGGCCGGCCGGCGCGGCGCGACCTGCCCCAACACTGATATCGACCGTAGCCAAGCCGCCGCCGGCTGCGCCGCCCGTGATCGGGCCGGGTCTTCACGAGCGGACACCGGCCCACTGACCGGCTGCTGCCCGCTGAGTGCTGACTGCAAGGGTGCGGTCTGCATCGAGCCAGGGGTGGTCAGGCAGCTCTGCAGAACTCGGCAGCAGGGAAGGGGACCAGAGCGCATATATCGATTCGAAGGAAAGGTGCAGCCTAAACAATGAAGCGGCTTTTACTCTTTCTCGTGAAGCATAACTCATCCTTGATCAGTTATGAAACTCGGACCGGTTTATTGATGAATATTTATCTTCGAGTAAACCGACCGCCTTGTGCGTAGCCAAATCATTGTCAATGAAGGGATCACACTTGGTGCGGGGACCTTTGAACTCCGTAGGGGGGCAGACCGAGTGGCAGCCCTGCCAGTGCCGCATCTAACTGTCCTGCAGCACCACTAGTCTGGCCCGTGTTAATAAACCGATCTCCCAGTCATAACAAACGGCCTGAGGTCTCGGAAAAATCGGACGCATATCGAGCTCAAGGCTGAATCTGCCAACGAGTCTCCTCGGCGCCTCGAGTTGAGGGAAGGGCGCAAAGCAATGCCTGTTTGATTTCATCCGACAACTGGCTTCTCACGGCGTGACTGTTTCATCAAAGCAGCTGCAGATATACAGAACTTGTAGCGAGGCATGCCGCAGGGTTTCGGCAGTGATTCCCGTTTGAGATGGCACTTGCAATGGAATTAACTATAGATGCGTCAAGACAACGGGAGACTGAAGTACATGCCGCTGTGGTAGCTAATGGCTAAAAATTCACACCACTTCAATGTGATCCGAGACTATTTGCGTCACCACAGAGTCGCCCTATCACCGGTGACACAAAATACAGTGTGTTATGTTGTATCATGGTCACAAAGCTGTTTGGCACGGCTTGTACACAACACATTTTTCCAAGTTTCCTCCATTTTTCGCAGCTCAGTTCCCGGCCTTGCCGCGCCTGGGACCTGGGTGCGCCCACAAAACTGCCGGTTAGATAACAGCCTCTTCGAATTCCTCTCGGGCTTTGGTTGGGTGGTTGGGTAAAAGTGATTTATCATGCTCTGGCAATGTGATTGATGATGATACCATGTCACCAAATAGCTTTGCTGAACAAACGTAATGACACACGTGCTTCGCATTTGATTCCTCTCACGTCTGACTATTCCAATGTTTACGTTCACGTCACCGGCATGTGATCGCTGCTTGTCTGGCTGGCTGAATGGCGTACAATTTCGTCACGTGCTGCTAGTTCACACGTACCCGGGAGAGCTGCGACGAACTTCGTCGTAGCGGTGACCCGGTGCGACATTAAGCGCGGCCTCGAATTCTGCACGCGCCACTGCGACCATCCAGTCGAGCGACGGACCAGCTTCGATGAGGCGAAAGGTCGCCGGTGGTCGATCGCGACGAGCGGCGCCGCTTCTGGCACGAAACTGGAGCACCCGGACGCTGGCGGCGCGGCCAACCCTGCAGCTCCGCCCCTGCGCCTTATCGGGTCTCGCCAGCCGAACCGAAATCCGGCACACTAACTGTAGAGCGGCTTTGCCGACGTACAAGGCTGAACGCGGCCGCGCGGGGACTCTTATGAGGCTCATTACGCGATCATCTCACCTTGGACGGGGTGTCGGCGCTAGCACGTCCAAGATGTTGCACCACCTGCCTCGTGGCCGGCACGAGGCGACCCCGCTGGCGATTCTGCCGGCTCGTTAACGAGCGCGTTCCCGAGTCGGCCTCTCCCGGTAAACGTAGCGAGGGTGAGCCGGCGCCGGCGGGGGCCACGCTCCCCGAAACACGCCGCCTTCCGCTGCCCACCAGCCGGGCCGTAACAGCCCGATATGGGGCCGGCCGGCCTGCCTCCGGGCGCCGGCTGGCCACGAAGGCCAAACGCCTTCGCGCGATGCGGCTCTTCGCGTTTCCATGGAGCATTTGCCGCGCGGTGCCAGCCGACATGTGGGTTTTACGGAGTCTAATTGACCCGCGCCCCCGCTTTGTCTTTCGGCCGGCGCCGCCCGCCGCTTCTGCGAAACTTTCTACGGCGGCCCGGGGCGCGGGGCGGCGGCGGCGGCGGCGCTGTGGCTGCTGCCTGTCCTCTGGCGGACGGTATTCCGCGGATAACGCCGATCGGAAATGCTTCGGCGGGCCGGGGCGGGACGGTCGGGCGACGCGTGTGGCACGCAGACCCCCGGAAATACCTAACTGACACCACCGCCGCCGCCGCCGCCGCCGCTCGGCGTACCTGTACCCCAATCATCCCACCCGCCGCCCCCGCCCCGCCCCGCCCAGATAGCCATCTAGGCGGCTTTCAGAGGGACACAGAGGGCGCCGCGCGCGCCCTTATTGTAGCCGCGTGGGGTTTGAATGGGGTTTGAATGGCTCTGACGGGACTGGATTTCTCTGGGACGTGCCTGAGGCATGATGAGCAGACGACTGGAAGCTGTGGTTTTCCGGTGGTCAGCGACTTGAGAGGCGCCGCGGGTAGCGGAGCCGTTCAGAGAAGCTCATCAGAGGGTCATCAGCAACGGAGTCAGCATTGGACCTTCCGGGTGAACTCACCCTTGCATCAGCACTGCTGCAGATTAGCTCAGTGCCTGCTGACCGTCGACCTCCATAACGATTGAATGACCCACAACCCCCGGGCGAAGTGACTAACAACCGGGGAAACTCCGCTCCATTGCACTGGCCGGCCGTGGCTAGGAGCATCGCAAGCTTCTGCGGAACATCACCTTCTGGGAAGGCTAAGTCTGGAAGTGCTTGGCGAAGGCCGGCAATCTATCAAGGCAGCGTCACTCGTACTTCCCGCGCAGCACGTGGCCACAGTGGGTGGCAGTGAAAGTAAGCATGGCCGCATATCGGGGAAACCGTGCCTGGCTCCTCGGTAGACTCCGCCCCCTGTGACCTCCTGAGGCGCCTCGGCCCGATCGCGTGGCGCCCGACAACCCGTCAGTCCACCGCTCTGTGACCCACCATGACGAGCTGGCAGTAAATCATATCACCGAGCTGCAGTGCGCCGCGGGCCGGGCCGGCCGTCCTCCGGCCACCCATCTCACCGATCAGCCGTGTCTGCCGGCAATCAATCTCGGCTGCAGCTGTGTCGTTCCCGGCCGGCCAGCGCCGAATGTCTTCGCCGGCTGACCGCAGACCGACAGTGCCACTCTGGCTAACACGTACCTTGCTCCGCAGTGACCATGATCGCAGGGAGGCGGCTGATTTACGAGGCCGGATTGTCAGGTCCGCCAGCATTCAGTTGACACATCGGTCGGCAGCACGACTGCAGCCGAGCCGAGCCGAGCCGAGCCGAGCCGAGCCGAGCCGAGCCGAGCCGAGCCGAGCCGTGCCGTGCCGAGCCGGGCCGGGCGGACAGGGTCTAAAGCCGGGTCCTGGGCATTCCCTTCCTGTGTGAAGGGAGCTCTGACTCACCGGATATCACCGTCAAAGGATCCGTGACGGCTGGAGGGACTGTAGGCAGAATAGCAGCGTTACTCAGGAGTGAGCTACAGGTGCTCCACCTGCGGGGATCCCCACGTGGCGCTCCGGCGGGGCACCCGGCAGCGGTTCTGAGCTTGATGTCGCCACTGTCACATCACAGTCGATACGATCACAACGCGCGGCATACCGACGGTTGCAGCATTCCCCGACACGCATTCCATGTCACCGCCCCGTGACCCCGCTGACGTCGCTGACGCTGATGACGTCAGAGGGGTGCCTGAGGGGAAGGGGAGGGCGACACGGCGTGACACGCGGTGTGGAGGCTGGGGCAGAGGCCGGGCAGCGTGACCGCCCGAGCGGGAACGGTGAATGTGCTGCTGACCTGTGCCGAGAGTGACTCACAAGAGCAGTGACGTGGCAGGTGCGTGCTGGGTCCGTTCCGGTGCCGGAGCAGGCGGACTGGACTCGACCGGACTCCGGACCGACCGCACCGGACTCCGGACTCGAGGGTGGTCCCCAGCGGCCGGGCGCGGCCCAGCCACGCCGTTTGATTGGCCCGATTATGCTGCATCTGCGCTCCGAGAGTGCTGAGCGCGAGATTTCATTGGTGCAGGCGCCGGTTTCGCATGCAGCGATGGAGAAAATTGTCGTTGATTACGGTTAAGTGTTTTATATGGGAGGGTCGTGACCAATGAGCAGCGGACTGACGCCTCGTATGGCCAATCAACACTCTGCAGCTCGCGGTGAGATTCGGGGGCGGACGCGCCCGACTTTGATAAACCGAGGACGACCCACTCGGAGGATTACTGCCGGCACAATCTCTAGCGCGCCCTCTCCGCGGAGGGATTACGTCAGCTCGAAAGAACATTTGTCTCGTTGGCGCCTTTTATTGCAGCTCTGCGGTCATTGCGGCCATGGACAATGCGCCTCACAATTAAACCTTGCACACGCCGCCTACATGGGTTGTCATGTCTTGACAGGCGCCGTCAGACCGAGCCAGGCCCACGCGGCAGTCCAGTCGCACCGCCTCCTCGGCGCTGCTCTTTTTGTGCTTCACCGCTGCCATTTCCTTCCTGCCCCGCAAACCGGCCCCGTTCGTAAACCGCGCCGCTCTCTTTATTTGGCTATCTGGAGCGCTACGACAGGCTATTGGTGACGTCATCAGTGACGATACGGTTACGTCGCGGTGACCCGGCGGCCACGTCACCGGCTCGGTGGCGGCGGACGCTGCGGTTGCGTGCGAGCCCCGTCTGGGGTCGGACTTCGTGGCCTTTCATGCAAATCTCTCGCGTGGCCCCCGCCCTGGATGCCCAGCCTGTGCGTCAGCCGTGTCTCACTGACCTCTCTTCCGGATCTGACGCAAGGTGGCGTCACCGCGTTCCGGTCTTCATCATGACCATGTTTGCTGAAGCGGCCGCCAGTGGTGACATAGGTCACGTAATCCTCGGGTGACGCGACTCTCGACTGTGACGCGGCCGCGGAAGTGGGTGACAGCTGCTGCGGCAGATGACTAACTTGACTCACTTGACTCGTTTGACTCGCTAGTCTGCCGCTGTTGCCAGCGAGCCAGCCGCGCCGACAGGCACTCAGCCTCACCCCCGGACGACTAGCAAATGAGACACACCTCCCTCCGACAGGCCAGACAGACTGACAGACAGACAGACGGATCCGGGCAGACACAATTTGACCGCCGTGATGGCCGGTCACTCCCGGCGACGCCCTGGCAATGAATGGCGCCACGGGGCCGTCCCTGAACATGGCGAGAGCTCGGCACGGGCTGGCCCTCCTCTGAGCACGCCGGCCCGGCCCGGCCTGGCTCGGCTCGGCTCGGCCGGGCGAGGCTCGGGCTCGGACTGCAGGCTCGCGTGACCCAGCGCCGGCCGCCGCTCACCGCTCTCGGCGGCACGTCTGACCGTGCTACATGATGTCACTGGCAGCGGCCGGCCAGTGCGCCGCATTCCGCAGTATACAGCGCGGCAGCAGTGCTGCGCCGCCGCCGGCGTTCACTGCAGACGAGTGAGCAACGGTGAGCGCGCCCGCCGCCGCCCGACGCCGCCCGACGCCCGCCGCCGCCCGCCGACGCCCGACGCCCGACGCCCGCCGCCCACCGCCCGCCGCCCGGGCCATGCGAGCAGATCTCGGTGTGTGTTGCGGCGGTGGTGGGGTGGTGAGACCCGTTGGAGAGGCGGGAGAACGGGACGCGGTCTCAGCCCACCTCCAGCGCGGCCGGGTACGAAGCTGCTTACGGCTGTGTTCCCGGAAAGACGCGAGGCGCGGTGGCGGGCAGCGGGCAGCGGCGGCGGTGGCGGCGGCGGCGGCGGCCGGCGGCGGGCGCATTCCATTGTCTGCTCACCTGGCGATCACACGCCAGCACGCGGCAGCCGCCGCCGCCGCAGATCCTGCGGGCACGCGCCGGTCGCCTCAACGCTCGTTATGAAATTGTGTCCGTGAGGCAGGACATCTCTGTGCGTCCTCCTCGGCGGGGCTCCGGCAGCGGTGCCGGTCACCCCAGACAGACATACCTCTGACGTGGTGCTGCGCATTCTGCGGTCTGGCCGACGCGCGCCCCGGGTGGAGATTAGCGTACCTTTTTGTTGTCTCGTAAAAAGCCGCGCACGCGTGCAGACGCCGCGTTTCGATTCCAACACGAACGGAGTCTCGGCGCTAAACCGACCAAAATAACCGACTGGAGACGTCTGCAGTGTTAAGTGTCGTCTGCTGCCCGCGACCCGCCCGCCAACCGCCGGCACCACGGCGCGCTAACTTTCCTCGCCTGTCCACACCGAAGCCGGTCGGAAAGCCGCATTTGTTCGTTTCCGTCTTTTCCGCGGTTCTTTCTGTACCATATTTAGCGGCGTGCCGTGTGTTCATCAGGCTGCCGCTCGGGCCTGTGAGGCCTCGCTCGGAGCGGCGGCGGCAGCGACGGGGCGGACGGGGCGGACGGGGCCCGCAGACGGTAATTAGCACTTCGTGCGCGTCTCAACCGGTGTTAGAGCCCTACATACGGCACTGGAGCCCTCAGCCGGATCTCAGAGGCCGGCACCGGCCTGCAATCGCAGCCGCCAAGACGGACGAGTCCTGGTGACGATCGCGATGTTTCAGAGTAGTGCGCCGTTTGGACGACGCCTGACAAGACGTACGTGTGCCTCAGTGAATTGCGCAAGACGGTGTCACGGCTGTCGGCCTCACGCACTGAATTAATCGGCGGCGCTGCACGCCCAGCGGACCCTCTGACCCGTCCACGCGCTGAGCTGCGCTGTCTGTGCTGCGCTGTCTCAGCCGTCTGCGCTCCGTCCGAGCTGCCATGCACCGCCCTGGACCGGGCTGCACTCGACGGTATCGGGCGGCGGACCGGACCGGCTCGGGCGGGCCCGGCCTGCTCCTGCCGGGCCGCCGGTTCTCGGACGCATCAGCCTCGCTCCGACGAACTGCCGTTCTCGGGAGACGGTCTCCAGGCGGCTGGATCACGTGCCCGCCCCAGGGGGGTCATGGCTGAGCGAAGCGGGTGTGGCCGCTAGGGGAGCAGCCGGCGCAGCGGGACGGTGGACGGGGACTGGGGGTACGGGGTCTGCCTGTCGTCATCGTGTCGCTGTCAGTCATCCTGCCTGTCCGCGGATCTGTGGCTGCCGCGCCGTCTGTCGCGCAGCCTCCGCAGTCGTCTGTCGCCAGGCCTCTGCGGCGGTGAGTCAGCGCCAGTCGACCTGGGCTGGGCACGAGCGGCCGCTCACAGGCTCACTGCAGTGGTCGGCGGCTCGGCGGGGCGCCGCTCTGCCGCTCGGCATGACAGTCTGTTTACCTACCTGGCTGGATGAGTCACCCCGGCTGCTGCCGCGCCACCGCTGCTGCCGCGCCACCGCCTGCCGCGCGGCGGCCGCGGCCGCGGCGCGGTGAGAGCGAGAGCGTTTTTCGCGGTCTCGCGAGGAGCGATGTTGGGGCGGGTGCCAGCAGCGCTGACCTCGCTTCTCCGCCGGAGCCGTGTGTTTAGTGTTAGACTCGGTCACGTGGCGCCCGGCCGCTCCGAGAGATAATCCCCCACATCCGATTAGAGCGAGTGAAACGCTCGCCGCTACCCAGAAGTTGTCCTCCCCGCGGCGCGGCGCCGATCCGAGAACGCTCCACACCACCACCGTCGTATTATCTCGCAAATGTCGCTATTTCGCTACCGTGTTCTCCACGAGCCCGCTAACCAACTTCTCTGCCTTCCTCAGGTGCGGTCAACATACCACATTGACGAGACGGAGATGCTGCGCGACTGGGGCCACCACAACATGAGCTGGCTGGGCTTCGTGCGCGAGACGATCGCGCAGGTGGAGGCCAAGCTGGAGGCGCAGGACGACGTCGACGGCAGGCTGACGCTGGGTGACGCGCTGCGCATCCACTTCGCCGACCTGCAGCGGCTGGCCATCGGCTTCGAGCAGATGACCGTGGACGCCGCGCTGTACGGCGACCCGAACCTGGACAACTTCCGCGGCCTGCAGAACGGCCTCATGGAGGTGAGCTTCCGGAAAGACATGTGATTTGCTGCCAAAGGGCATGGTCATGCTGAATTCGTTAGGAAAGTAGATTGAGAAGTTTGGAAGAGGCTGGTGCTCGGATAAACTGTGCGATGATTTATTTCGGTGATGCTCTTTGTCTGATACCAGTGGTAAAGCTAACAACCAAAACTGCCTGCGGCCTTGAATACCGTCTGTGGATGTTCTTTGATGCCGCCTGTGGATGGTCTAACACAACGTCACACCTGTCGTCACGCTGTCTGATGTCGGTTGCCAGAGGTCTGACCATGTTTCTCTCTCTCTCTCCTCAGCTGCTGTGTGAGCTGCAGATCTCTCTACTCGAGAAGCGGCTGACGGCTGACAGCTCCGTCACCGCTGACATCATGGGACAGGACGTGCGAGACCTCGACAGCGTCCGCGAGCGCAACCTGCGCAACTGGATCATCATCCGCGAGTACAAGGTGTACCTCGCCCACCTGCACAAGGTGTTCGGCGCGCTGCGAGAAAAGACGCAGCAAGAGTGAACCAGCCGCTGCCACCGGAGGCAGTTTTATCAGCGAGCAGACAGGCGGCCATACCGCCCCCTCTGGATCGCCGCCCGTTGTTGTGTTCTGGTCTTCCTCCGGGGCCACATCTGCGGGCCACATCTACGGAGTTTGGCGACTCTGAGGGAACCTGGAGACCTCCACCAGGGCAACCACCGCGTTGGGTCGCCGAACATCTTCGGCCTTCAGGAACAGCGTCCTGAATATACGATGACATTTCGTCATCAAGACTGGACATCGCAGGAGGACATCTCAGGAGGACATCGCAGGAGGACATCGTCCTCGTCCTCCTCTCAGGAGAACATCGTCCGACGTAACCCGCCTCCGGGCCGCAGGTCTGGATGTGCAGCCTGTCCGCCATCGGGATCAGCGCACTGGTCGCGGTCCGGCGACGGGATCCGAGAGGAACACCCTGCTGCAGTGGTCTGACCCAGAGAAGGTGGTGATCTACGGTGTCGTAGGCGCGTGAGAAGTCGAGAGCCGCTAGGACGAATCGCTGTGCTGTCCCCGCGTCTGGAGGGTTCTTCTTGTGGTAGCTGCCATCCATCCTGCATCTGTTGTAACACCACCTGCTGCACCAGCCCATGGCTGTCCTCTACACGGAATCTCATCACGGAATCTCATCTGTTATCATCGCGGATTCATTCACCTGTTCTCGAGCGCGAGTAGAGCAAAGCCGGCAACCAAAGTTTTTTTATAAATTTACTCCGAATGTTTTGTATGGATGGCTTTACGAGGTCAGGACCCGTGCTAAGCAGAGCTTATTGCGCCGGTCTTGACCTCACCACCCGATCGCGCAATTCCTGTTGGCCGGCAGAATTTAGAGACGAAAGTTGTACGTGCACGACATACCTGGACACGGTCCGCCCCGCTCGCTGACCTCACCTGGCCTTGAGTGCGACCGCTGCCACCAGCCGCAGGCCATCCCAGTTAGGAGCGAATAGCGAGCGCCGAAGCGAACCGAACCCGGGCTGCCGGGGAAGTCCAGCGCTCTCCCACTGAGCTACATTGGCGAGGGCGGACTGTAGTTTGCAGCTCTCGCCAGACGGACAATGTGATATGTGCATGGTGCGGCCGGAGACAACCTAGTATTATACCCAAGATCTGATCATAACAGTACAAATACTCCGGCGGTGGTGGAAGGATGGGGAGCTCCGGGGCGCCGGGGATGTCAGGGCGAAGTGACAGGTCCGGGCGCTGGGCCAGGGCAGGGTCAAGTGACGGGTCCGGGCGCTGGGCCAGGGCAGGGCCAAGTGACGGGTCCGGGCGCTGGGCCAGGGCAGGGCGAAGTGACGGGTCCGGGCGCTGGGCCAGGGCAGGGTCAAGTGACGGGTCCGGGCGCTGGGCCAGGGCAGGGCGAAGTGACGGGTCCGGGCGCTGGACCAGGGCAGGGTCAAGTGACGGGTCCGGGCGCTGGGCCAGGGCAGGGCCAAGTGACGGGTCAGCTGGGGTGGTGCACGTCATGCCCACCTCACTAAGATCCTATCTGTAGCTGCTAAGGCGCGCCAGTCGGCCGTACGCGGCGTGTCGCGGTAGCCTACGCCAACCACCGATGTTGATTGGTGTGCGCGCTGTTAGTTGTTTTGTGGCCCCTCCGACACGACGCTCCGCCCGAAGGCAGCTATAGAAGACTCGGTGTATGAGCATGATGTTCCTGGACTAGGCCCATTTCCTGTGATATTGTGTATTTATTTGAATGTTTGAGTTGTTTCTGTTTAGTTGGCCTGACTTATTCGTAACAATCTTTGTGAACTATTTAAATGAATATATGTATGTAGTAATTGTACCATGTGACTTTGTCCTGGGGAGTCGGCTGCTATGATGCAACGTAAGACGTCCATAAGACGCTCATCTCTACATCTTCATGTGATGCAAACTATGATGCACAATAGCATAGAGAGTCATTCAAAAGTCACGCCCATGAACGCGACACTCAGCGCTTTGAAGCCACCGGCACCGGACCTCTTCAGGAATACAGAACACGATGTTTTCCGATTTGCTGACGATGAACACACTAGCTAGTGGCGTACAGAAGATGCGTTCACGATACAGCTGTATAAAATAGCACCGAGGATGACAACTTAGCAAGAGAAGGGATGTGCGGACACACTATCCACACTATCGTAAATGTCGTAGTCATGTTGCTTCACTAAGGTCCAAAGATGGATATCAGGACCAATCTCATAAGGGCTGCACCTAGTCATAGAGGTGTGTCATGCATTTATGGCCCTTCCCCGTGGCGCTCACTGAGACTGAACAAACCACGCTCCGAAGCAACGTAATTTGCATTGGATTTGTGATCAATATTTGTGTATTTGCATAGGACTTGTGTCCGCCCCTGTAGCTCAGTGGGAGAGCGCTGGATTACTGACCTATCCGGGTAGTGGCAGCCCAGGTTCGAGTCGCTTCGGCGCTCGCTATTTGCGCCTGACCTCAAGGCCAGGTGACGTCAGCGAGCGGGGCGGACCGTGTCCAGGCGGCACGTACAACTTTCGTCTCTAAATTATGCCGGCCAACATGAATTGCGCGATCGGGTGGTGAGGTCAGGACAATGCAACAAGCTCTGCTTAGCGCGGGTCCTTATCTCGGTAAAACATTCCATAACAAAACATTCCGGGACTAAATTTATAAAAAATATATGTTAGTGAATCTTACGTAGCCGAAACAAGTTATATCTGGATAATATATATATATATATATATATATATATATTATATAATAATATAATATATATATATATATATTTACTTTCTCTCTCTCTCTCTCTCTCTCTCTCTCTCTCTCTCTCTCTCTCTCTTCTCTCATCTCGTCTCGTCTCTCTCTCTCTCTCTCTCTCTCTCTCTCTCTCTCTCTCTCTCTCTCTCTCTCTCTCTCTCGCTCCTCTCTCGCCGCTTAGTTCGACAATCCGGTGATGGGTCGCGCAGGCAGAAGACAATGGACCTTGGGGCAGCGGCGCTTTCGTCTGCTATCCCTCCCGCTGATCTCATTGTGGTAATGTGGTGTAGAAGCGGTGCTCGTATTGGCTGCAGTTGGTCCGAGTCAGAGAGCTGCTGCTAAAACGCCGCATACCGCGGCAGATCTGACTTTACCTGGTAAAAGTTATGTGTTAGTTTTTATAATAATTGTATTTACCCCGGTAAAAGGGATTGCAACACTGTCTATTGGAAGCAGTTCCTGCGGTTAGAGCCGACAAATCACAGCTCAAGCAATAAGTCCTTGCTATTCAAATATAAGTTGCGGAATGCTTATCAGTTTGACCAAATGAGTAGTTCTATCTGCAGTTGCACACTACATTTAAGTTGTGAATGCCAATTGACAATCTCTAAACACAATCACACTCTGCAATATCTCAGAAACTATATCAGCTATACAGGCTGCCCATGTTAAGCAACTTTATTATATTGTATATACTCATGATATACCGGCTGATATGAGCATGTTTAAGCAGAAATGTGAGATTGCTGTGACGATTGTTGCTACCGTCCCCCAACACAGGCCAGCCGCTGGCTAATGAATTGCTGCTCATCAACGAATGAAGCTGTTTCGTGGCCGATTAAATCCAAACCAAGCGGCCCTTTGCGGTGGGTTGAATTCTGACCGATAAGCCACCGAGAAGTTCACAATCACAGCTAGTGACCGGTAAAGCTGGACAGATTTCACGCTGGGGCGACGATTAAGGTCCTGCTGTCCATAACGACCGACGCTTATATTCGGTTCGCAACGATTACAGTTGCTTTGCTTTTCAACCCGAAACAACTGGATTTAATGCTTAAAACTGGTCTTCTTGTTAGGTGCTTGTCTTCTTGAAGCGTTGTTTGTTTATATTTTCTTAATACGGGCTTACAACGTTTCTTCTCCTACGTTATATAGGCATATAAGCTGATAAGCTGATATTAAACAAATTCATATTTACGCAGTCCTGTGATATTTTTCACGAATCTTCTTATTAAACAAAGCCATAAGGAAGACACTGCCGGGTATCTCAACCAAAGGCTGGCGGAATCCTCACTGAAAGCATACACACATATATTAGTAACATATACATGACTGACATACATACATTATCATATATAGTATGTTATATATAGTATAATAATATATTGTTGTCGTATAGCTATTGGGTCTGTTCATAACTATTGGTACCTTAGTTAGACTAGATCCATTATTAATATATTCGATTTGAATTCGACAGCATAGTGAGCGTTGTATATCTTCTTGTTAAGTTGTTCGGGGCCCTTGGGATGCCGTGCCCCCTTGTCGAAGGTCTGACTGCGTGTCTGGTCGTACTAGCCAAATGTGTGAAGTCTAGTTGATACTTCAAAGGCTTTGGTTGCTCTGCATCCATGAAATTCCAGAGCCGCCTGAGGGGGAACTCTGACCTAAAGAACCTCGGAAAAACTGAAGTGGTCTGAATTCATTAAAGACCACGCTTTGCGTGGTTTATGACTCTGACCACCTGAGGCCTGAGGGGGCCCTCTTGCCACCTGAGAAGACACTCTGGCCGCCTGAGGTAGCACTCTGGCCGCCTTAAGGGGTACTCTGACCTCAAAGACCTCTGAAGAACTTTCTGAAGAGCCTTTGATGTGCTCTTAACACTCTAAAGACCACGAAGCGTGGTCTTTAGAAAGAAAATAGGACCCGAAGGGCCCTTCGGGCCCTATTTCCAAAGGGGGCCCATTGGCCAAGGGGGCACGCACGGATATTTAGGGGGAAATTGTCCCTTTCCCCCCCTTGGGTACGCCTATGGTCACGTGCCATGCTGACCGCTCACGTGACAAAAAACATGTCAATAATCATAATATCATCGCATGGGCTATCAGATGGCGAAGACCGCTTGTGAATCGGATGCGGGATTAAAAAGATATAAGCTTCTGACCAGCGTTATGGTCTGGCCGGGCCTGGCCAGGCCGGGTCGGCCGCTTATATGTGAGAAAAAAATCCGGTATTCAATGAGGACTCGCTGCGCGCTTCGCGCTCGCTCGTAATTATATATGATATGCCAGAAAAAAATCCCGTGTTCAGTGAGGACGCGCTCGCGCTTCGCGTTCGCTCTTAATAATAATAAGACGTGCAATGTGCATGTTACATAATCCATAAATACTACGTCATACGACGGCAGCGTAAAAGTAGATAAATGAGCATAACCCGAAAGAATACATAATTTTAACATCTACATATTTCACCCATTCTTGTCCATATTAATGGTATGGATGTCATGGAAAAAGAGGAAATTCTCTTCTTAGGTATAACGGTAGATAAATCCTTAAAATTTTCTTCACATATCATAAACGTTACTCGCACTATCAGCCGAAATATAGGTGTAATAAGCCGGATTAGATATTTCATTAATACAAAAACCTACATATATGTTATACAATTCCATGCATCTTGGCCTTACTTAGTCTTATGTGTGATCTTCTCTGGGGTTATATTTCAGTTACGTTATCACAATTGATTAGACTTGTAGTACTCCAGAAGAGAGCGGTTCGACAATGATTATGAGGGTGTTAATCTCCTACCAGCTCTGAGCTAATTTTCACAGAATATTATTTTTTGAAAAATAAATGAAAATTGCCACAGTTCAATATCATTATAGGTTTATGCATAAGTTCTTGATTGGAGAACTCCAGAATCACTGAACAAAAGTTTACAATAAGGAAACATAATCAGAATAGAAGTGAAAAAGACACCTAAAGAAGCCATTTCTCGAACCGGAAAAGGTTATCGTTTTTACTACAACGAAGAGGTCTATAACTTTGGATTCAATATGTGCGCCTCATTTTTTTTAACATTGATGAGTACCCAGGTCTAAACTCCAAGATTAAAAACATATGTAAAAACAAAATATTTGGTGCTTAAGATCTTAGCATACACTTAAATAGAGGCCGTTTTTCACGATGGGTTATTTTGCGCAAAATGTTTTAAACATTTTAATTAATGTTTTAAAATGTTTTTAGTAGGCAAGCCGCTTCACGCTGGCACTAATTTGGCGAAAAAATGTTTTAACCCTCGCCCTACGGTCCCATACGGCAGGGTTAAGACTTTCTAGCAAATTAGCCTATTCTGTTGAAGACGGCTACCATGAAAGTGTTTTATTTTTTTACAATTTTTAAAATTGTTTTCAGTGGTAGCCGCTTTCTCGATGGACTATTTGTCTGATAAAAAATGTTTTAAACCTCGCCCTACGGTCCCATACGGTCTGAGGTTAAAACATTTCTCGCAAATTAGCCCATCGTGAAGACGGCTACCACTTAAACATTTTAAAACATTTTAAAATGTTTCAAAACATTTCGCGCAAAATGAGCCATCGTGAAAACGGCTATCGTCAAAACGGCTAATAACTTGCAATTGAAACAAAATAGAAGTTTACGTAATGTAGCTCTATTCTTATGTAACTAATCCTTACTAATACCGGGGTAATACGGGGTAATCTAACTACTCCTTACTAATATCTACCTCCCAGCACTTTTGTGGTGTCTGGGCTGTTCCTCCAACGACCGGTCTCTGACTGTGTTGGTGGACTACCCAGGCACCGGGAAACATGGCAACAAATACAATAACAGTTCTTAATATATTTTGCACCACCTTTCGGCCCACCACCTTTCGGCTCATAGGCTTTAATAATCAGTTACGTCAAGTCAAGGAAAACTATCTGGAATATTGTATATTTGGTTTTCTCTTCCTTTAGTGAGTGGTGCGATTTTTCTCCTTTGTTATCTCTTGTGGTGTTAACGTAAGGTGCGGTTGTCGCGTTGGATAGAGGGAGGGTCACTCATGTAAAGGCTTAAAAAATAACTGAAACCTGACTATACACGCCCATTGATTTGCCATTGGTGTTTTCACTTTGCTACCGGAAGGTTGAGTGCTTATTGAATCACTCTTCTGTTTTCCTTCCGCCAGTGACTGGCTCGCTTCCACCTCGTCCGTCTGCAGCACCAGGACGACAACACCGACTTCTTGACGGGATCAGCCGGGCACTCCTTCGATTCAGAGGTCTCACAGTCACTCCCTGCGGCCCACTTGGAAACGCTCCGGCTTAGTGGAGGGGCGCGAGTAGGCTCGTAAGCGCGGCCGCCGTTAGCCTTTACCTGGTGTGAGTCAGAATTCAGACTGCATTAGCATTGCAGCGTTGCATTAGCCGATGCTACGTGTTCCGCACGTACCATGCTCATTTAGGAATCGATTTGTACCCGTTAAACCACGCTACAAGCGCAGTATTTTCCAAAATACTTTGCAAGTCTGAACAGTGCCCAACCTACCGCCAACCGGTCTTTGTACAGAGTTAGGCACGTGGACTTACCAAAACCTTACCGGACGTTTCTCTGTAGGCATGGAACTGCGTGCGCGCTGATTATTGGTTGCATCTTGTAAGTTATAATTTGCAGTGGTTCTGACTAGCATAATAACCGTTTTCACGAAGGATTTTATTCACCGGGTGATAGGTGCGGTGTGGGGCCGTTTGGGGCAATTGGAGTGATTGGGACGTTTGATTTAATTGGGGAGTTTGGGGCCAGTGCTAGAGCTATGGCCACGTGAAACGGTGTCAGTTCCAAAATATCCTTAATTCCAAAATGCCAAAATAAAAATGGCGTCGCAACCCCCCCCCCATTTATATCAAACGCCACAATCGTTCCAATCGCTCCAAACGCCCCGAACGCCCCAATCACCCGGTAAATAAAATCCTTCGTGAAACGGCTAATAGCCGTTTTCACGAAGGTCTTTATTTACCGGATAATTAGGGTGTTTGGGGCGTTTGGAGTGATCGTGACGATTGAGGCGTTTGGTTTAAATGGGGGAGGGGGAGGGAGCATAATTTTTAGATTTTTTGCATTTTGGAATTAAGGATATTTTGGACCTAACACCGTCTCAAGTGGCCATAGCTGGCTCCGAACCCTCCAATTAATCAAAACGCCCCAATCGTCCCAATCGCCCAAAATGCCCCAAACGCCCCAAACGCCCCAAACGCCCCAAATGCCCCAAACGCCCCATCTACCCGTTAACTTAAGTCCTTCGTGAAAACGTCTGATACGTATGTAAGAAGTGTTGAAGTGCCACAAGGCCAGTTATGTCTTGATAGCAGTGCATTTCTCTAATGGTGACGCACATTCGACATAAATATACATCTTGCCACTTTAACGACGCATCATGTGGTTGTAATCATCAACCCAAGCCATGATCACACGACACCCACTGCTGGTCAGGTTAAGTGGCATGTGTCGCCTTGTTTCGTGTTTACAACTCCAATAACAAAACAACGCATGATAGTGCCAACAAATACTTGTCTAAATATATACCACAAGTGTCTAATGAGTGACGGTGCAGCAATATCTGGAGATACGAATTCACCTTGTGTGACGTAGGCTCTGGTGAATCAGCGAACTCAAACCATAGTGTTTGGCAGTTTGACAGAGATCTGCAAACAAAACCGAAGTATTTGTCGTTGCACAATTTATAGACTTCTGCCGTGCAGGGATTGGACAACGGCGCTGGTACAATGCTGCACAGTCAATCTATATTTACCACTGCAGTGGATTGTATTTCAGCAGAGCCTGTCTGTTAGCGGCCGATACCTGTCTTGTTTCTGCACGGTATGACGTCACCAATAGAACACTGTGGTCAGCCGCTGCTCTCCGCTTATGTCGAACACGACAAAAGAGCGGCACCGTGCCAGTGCCAGGCATTCTGCAGTCAGAGACCGCAACCAGGCCCAGTGAGCACTCCGCAGCTCAAGAACATGACACAAATAGTGCACCTGACTTGCGAAAAGTAGCACAGAGCAGTGGAAACAGCATGCCGCTGCCAGCTGTATTGTAACTCCTCTGGCTGGGGCTTCCTGGTCTATCGCTACTACTTCAGTATAGTTCGCCTGTGAGAATGTAATCCACTTGTCTTCAGAGCACTGCTTTCCTTCACCAAATCAGCTCTAAGAATAACCGATACTTCACGACAATGCTTCAACGAATGACCTCAAGCCTTCAGTCGATCGCCAACTGCCTGACGGCATATCACTACGGCTGGCAGGTGCAGCTACCGTAATGACCGATTCACACGGTGATCTGATCGTAATCTGGGCTGTAATGACAGCATAAACAGCACATAAACTCCGTATGGACCATGAACAGAGATCTCGGGTCAAGCTGACGCCTGATCGCCGCTCGAGAGCTGCTCCGAGACACGTGAGGCACTGTTGTCGGTCTCCGAAGACACGTGAGGCACTGTTGTCGGTCTCCAAGACACATGTGAGACACGCACTGTTGTCGGTCTCCGAGACACGTGATGCGCTGTTGTCGGTCTCCGAGACACGTGAGGCGCTGTTGTCGGTCTCCGAGACACATGAGACACTGTTGTCGGTGTCCGAGACACGCGAGACACTGTTGTCGGTCTCCAAGACACGTGAGACACTGTTGTCGGTCTCCGAGACACGCGAGACACTGTTGTCGATCTCCAAGACACGTGAGACACTGTTGTCGGTCTCCAAGACACGTGAGACACTGTTCCAAGACACGTGAGGAGACACGGGTCTCCAAGACACGGGTCTCCAAGACACGTGAGGCGCTGTTGTCGGTCTCCGAGACACGTGAGACACTGTTGTCGTTCTCCGAGACACGTGAGACACTGTTGTCGGTCTCCAAGACACGTGAGACACTGTTGTCGGTCTCCCCCGAGACACGTGATGCGCCTGTTGTCGGTTCCGAGATCACGTGAGGCACTGTTGTCGGTCTCTCAAGACATCGTGGAGGCCACTGTTGTCGGTCTCCAAGTACAGTGGACAACACACAACGTTGTCGTCCGAGAACAACGAATGAGGACTGTTGTCTGCGGCTCCCCAAGACAACGTGAGCAACTGTTGTCCGGTCTCCGGCACGTGAGGCCTGTTGTCCGGTTCTTCCAAAGACACGTGAGGAAACTGTTGTCGGTCCCAAGACATCGCGAGACACTGTTGTCGGTCTCCAAGACACGTGAGACACTGTTGCCGGTCTCCGAGACNGGCCGCTCTTGATGAAAGATGGCGTACTTGACTAGTACTTAGATACTTGCCACTAGATGTCGCTACGTATACATGATGCGCTATGTTTTTCATTAATAATTATTTCGTATTAAACTGTATCGTTTGTATCACTTGCTTTGCGTATGAGGGGAAGCAAAATACGTGATTTCAATCCGTTTTGGAATTGATCTGTCGACAACAATGTGTACAGTTGCTGAAAGCCACTACCGGTTTGTATTACCCTATAGCTCCAAGCTCAAAGCCATAGTCTGAATTCGCCGCGACTTTGAAACGCCTAGCGATTAGAGGGTAATGTCACCTAACTTTTACAGCCCCCAGTAGAGCCTCAAATATTCTTGCTATTCTGGCTGTTTATTAAATGTAAGTTATTAAAAGAAGCTAAGATTGTTGACAATATAATTAACTGCATTCGCTTTTTATTTTTTAAGTTGACTGACGGAATGGTGATGTCCAGTTTGCAATATTCAAATTAGAATTATAGCCCGCAAAGAAGTGATTCAAAATAGTGCGGATGCGATTCCATTTGTACAAATGATTGCCAGTCATTGGAGGTGCTAAAGTTTTTTTTTATCTACCGGGGTCAGTTTCGGGAACCAGACTTTGCAGGTGAAGTCAAACACGCTTAATCTACCGATACACACCAAAAACTATATATCGGCCTGCGAGGTGGCGCTCTCCCTTTAAGTCAGTTTACTATGGCAAAAGGTCTCATGAAGTTAACGTGAAGATGGCTCACTGATAGGGCTATCTGTAACAAAGCGACATCTGAATACGATGGATATCTGTAAAAACGAGACAATGCCTTCTATTGAATTCGTATAGATGTCAAATATATACTGTGTGCTTCAGAGCGGACAATAGTCGTTCTTACGAAGGATTTATTTTTACCTGGTAGTACCCGTCTAATAATTTTTTCGTTACCTTGTGACTGGGTAATTGAGTCTACGAACACGGGCCGAATTGCCGGATATTTTTGGGTGTCAATTGAAACTTTTATCATTCTTATTAATCAATTTCAAAATTGATAAACACAATATATACGTCCCAAAAAAGGTCTCGTTGTTTCTTAGACGCCAATAATTTTATCCTTATAAACTCTACATGAACAACTTTATACCGGGGTACTTACCGGGTACTACCGGGTAAATATGAATCCTTCGTGAAAACAGCTATTAACGCACCGCAGATCTGTCTTAGAACGGAATGTGTCTTCTGTGCTTGAACAGATGTGTCAAACATGCATAAGAAATTGAAAAAAGGGTTTGCAAAAAAAGGTTCTGCTGTTTTGCATGCATGCAAAACAGCAGAAAATAATTCCGTTATAAGCTCAGACCGACTATCCAAAAGAGTATAGTTCGTCCAAAGCTTTCGATGTGTATTGGATGTATAACGATATTTTCGTAAGCGAATTGCATCCTTCGGAATAATACATTATTTTTCGTTATTCTTAAACATGTTTTTTTCGAACTATAAAATTCGGCATTCGCCGATGAAGGCATGCTCAATACAAATCGAAAGCTCTGAACAATCTAGCTCATATGGAATGAATAAGACATAATAGCGTGATTAAAACTATATAATCACATTATGTCCTTCCAGGAAAAATGTAGTTATAATACAAAAGTACAAAGAAACTTTCTCACCGAATGTTGTGTCATCTAACAGTTTTATAAACAGCAACGCCAAAAATGATAAAAACATGACCACCTCCAGCAATCCATCGAAATGTGAGAATAGCAAAAGCTATTTTGCTCTATTATTGACACAAATTTATCATATCATTCCTAGGACAACTCTCCAACGATTCGCACACTTTCCTTTGTTCTTCTTCCTCTGTTGACCCTGCAACGACACGCGGCCCCCTGCCCTGTCCTTCCCATTCTGGGTCGGCGTCTCGTCTCGGGGGTCTCGCCCCATCCATTGCCGGCGGAGAAAAGAGAGCTCTCTCAGGCCGGGGGAGGGAATGAGACGAATGACGAATGAGAAGCAGGCGCGGCGTCGGCCAGAGGTCAGCCGGGGAAGGCAGGGAGCAGCACGCTAATAGATGGCTCCACCCCTCGGCACGTCAGCGCCGCCTGACCAGTAACAGATGACGGCTCTGTTCTCAAACTTGGTCAGCTAAGCAATATGATCGGCTCTGTTTCTCAAACTCATGTTTCTAGTAACAGATGACGGCTCTGTCTCAAACCTTGGTCAGTAACAGATGACGGCTCTGTCTCAAACCATGGTAAGTAACAGATGACGGCTCTGTCTCAAACCATGGTCAGTAATAGATGACGGCTCTGTCTCAAACCTTGGTCAGTAACAGATGACGGCTCTGTCTCAAAACATGTCATTAACAGATGACGGCTCTGTCTCAAACCATGGTCAGCAACAGATGACGGCTCTGTCTCAAACCATGGTCAGTAACAGATGACGGCTCTGTCTCAAACCATGGTCAGCAAACTAGTGTATGCACTGGCTCTTCTCAAACCAATGGTCAGTAACAGATGTGACGGCTCCTGTCTCTAAAACATGGTCTATTTATATCAGCATTGGACGGCTCATGGTCTCAAAACCTTATGGTCTAGCACACAGATGACGGCTTCTGCTCTCAAAACATGTCATTAACAGATGACGGCTCTGTCTCAAACCATGCGTCGAAAATGTACAAGATTTTGAACGCGCCTCTGTCTCAAACATGGTATATTTTACACAGATGACGGGAACAATACAATGTCGGTCAAATTTTACCAATATGAAGTCACTATAGTAACAGATACGGCTCTGCCTCAAACCATGGTCAGTAACTGAGATCACGGATTTGCCTCACAGTATAGCATACCGCGGTTGTGTCTCAGCGTGATCGGTTACAGATTAAGGCTGTGTCTCAGAGTGGTCAGTAAAATATCACGACTTGTTAGTTGTTACGCTCGACTCCTTAGGCTAAACACTGAACGGAGACACCAAACATTTTTACTACCTGGACTTAATTCAATCAAATAAAACAACCTTTGTGCAATAAGAACAGACTATGCAATTAGACATGTGCCAGTATCCAAACAACATTCAAAATACAAGATTTGTAGTATCGAAAATCCGGGATCCTGTAGGACCCTGGATCTTGTTCAGAAAATGTGTCGTTGGATCCTATGGATCCAAGATCTTGTTCAGAAAGTGTATCGTTGGATCTTGTGGATCCAGGATCGTTTTAGTTCAAGTGTCGCCGGATCTTGTGAATCCTGATTTTGTGTGTGGAAAGCTTTTTGCTTATCCTGGATTTCTGTTATCCCGCGTGGCGTAGGGGGGGGGGGTAAATAACAGATAACGACGTCAAAGTTTCAGTACCTTATCCAGCATCAATTTGACGTCTTCCTAAAAAACAAATAATCGATAAAAAAATACTTTTGGAGATAATGACGTTTTGATGACGTCATTTCATGCAGTTTATATCATAATATATCATTACTAAGTCATTTGAAAATTCTGAACAATACCTTGGCATCTACTTAGACTAACGAAAGGCTTTCGAGACTGTAGATATTGAAATATTGCTTACAAAAATACAAAAGTATGGTAAGGAATAAATCATTTGACATTATCCGCTCGTACTTAAGTGGACGAACACAATGTGTACAAATTTATAATATATTCTCCCAACAACATAAAGTACAGATAGGGAGGGGTCCCTCAGGGATCCATCTTAGGAGCTAGGACCAGTATTGTTTTCTCTCTATATAAATGATTTGCCAAAAATCAGCTCTAAAATGACATGTCTCTTGTAAGCAGATGACACTGCTATAATCTTGAAAGAAAAAAAAATCCAAGAATTACAAAACATAGTAGACGAAATTTTGCCACTACTAGCCAACTGCCACTAGTTGGCTCTCGGCCAACTTCCTTTCATTAAACATGTCTAAGACATACTTTCAATATTATTCAAATAATAATGACAATAAAACACCCATTCTTGTCCATATTAATGGTATGGATGTCATGGAAAAAGAGGAAACTCTCTACTTAGGTATTACAATAGATAAATCCCTAAAATTTTCCTCAAATATCAAAAATGTTGCTCGCACTATCAGCCGAAATATAGTTGTAATAAGCCGGATTAGATATTTCATTAGTACAAAAACCACATATATGTTAAACAATTCCATGATCTTGCCTTACTTAAACTTTTGTTGTCTTCTCTGGGGTATAAATTACGCATCACAGTTGAATAGACTTGTAGTACTCCAGAAGAGAGCAGTTCGAGTGATTATGAGGGTGTATCCCCCTACCAGCTTGAGCCAATTCTTCAAGAATATTAATATTTGAAAATTAAATGAAACTCACAGTTCAAATGATTCATAGGTTACTGCATAAGTTCTTGATTGGAGAACTTCAGAATCACTGAACAAAATTATACAATAAGGAAAACATAATCAGAAATAGAAGGCAAAAAATACACCTAAAAGAGCCATTCTACGAACCGAAATTATCGTTCTTTTTTACTACAACGTTAAAAGGTTCCAAAAACTTTGGAATTAAATAATATGGCGCCTCATTTTTTCACATGATGAGATATCAAGGTCTTAAAACTTCAGACTTAAAAAAACATATGGGTTTAAAACAAAAAAATATTTGGTGATTAAATCTTAGCATACACTTAAATAACTGAAATTGAACAATTGAAAAAATAGTAGTTTACGTAGTGTATCTCTGTCCTTATGTAACTAATCCTTACTAATAACCGGGGTAATACGGAGGTAATCCTAATTAATCCTTACTAATATCTACCTCCCAGCACTCTTGTGGTGCCTGGGCTGTTCCTCCAATGACCGGTCTCTGACTGTGTTGGTGATGAGCCCAGGCGCCAAAACCAAAACCCAGGCGCCTGGGAAACACGGCCAAAAATACAATAACAGTCTTTGATATATTATGCACCACCTTTCGGCCCACCACCTTTCGGCTCTTAGGCTTTTCAGAATCAGTTACTTCAAGTCAAGGGAAACTATCTTGAATCTTTGTATATTTGTTTTTCTCTTCCTTGAGTGAGTGGCGCGACTTTTCTCCTTTTTTATCTCTTGTGGTATTAAGTGTTAACGTAAGGTGCGGTTGTCGCGTTGGATAGAGGGAGGGTTCGCACTCATATAAGGGCTTTGCAGTTACGAACTGCAAAGCCTTTACCAGTAAAGGCTTTAAAAAAAGTTGAATAACGATCAATGTTTGATGCATCGTAGAAAACATAGCGTAAATGCAAATTGCAAACTCAAAACTTTTAAAGGAAGGAAATTTGATTTTCTACAAAATGGCGATTTCTGATTTCCCATATTTTGAGTTTTTGACCCCCAAAAAATCCAAAAACTGTTTTTTTCGGAAATTTCCCAAAAAATTTAAATTTTTCAAGGTATTCAAAAAACGGGAATATTTACAAGATAACCAAGTGTAAGAAATACCCAAACCAAATTTCAAAGTAATATCTTCATTTTTCAGTGACTGATTGCTCT